>WEIV01028636.1:18233-55055 GCA_013390005.1 Calyptomena viridis | reverse complement strand
TATATATAATATTATACAATGCCATATAATATAAAACCACTGACTGACAGCAAAAATTGTCATATAATCTCTTTTCCTATCTAAAGTTGAAGTGAATTACAGATTCTGTAATTAAGGTCAGCAACTGAGTAAAGTACCACATGGAATATATGCTACCGAGGGAAATGTCATTTACAGGNCATTTACAGGTGATTTGAACCATAGCAGATCAAACAAAGTACAGTGAAATACCTGCTTTTGCAGTCTCATTCACATTATTTGGGCTAAAAGTTTTGAAGAAAATTATTTAACCAATTCTGAAACAGAGTTAGGAATTGCACAATGTATAGAAGTAGATACTTCCATTTTCCTTCGCAGTTTATACAAAAGCAAATCTAAGAAGAGCAGGATATTCAGATTTCAATGTAGAGGAAGTACAATCTAAACTCTGCCAGATAAAAAAATAAAAGGAAAGTATGTCTTCATCATGCCTAAGACTTCTTTTAATGAGCTAAGAAAGTCTAACAACACGAAAAAAGGAACCTAGGGATGTTTTACAAAGATATACCACTTATGGGATCAGACAGACATAATGTTTTTGTGGGATGATCTTTCCTGCCAGTTTATAAGCAGCTGAATCAGGATCCACATGGCCTGTGTCTCTTACCTAGCATAACCACATCTATCTTTTTTGTGCATCAGTGGTCAGAGTACATTTTAAAACTGTTTTATACACATTAAATAACACCTCAAGCTTAATGGTAAACTTTATTCCTAAAGTGCTTTATTTCAGAAAAAAAAAATCTTTATTTTTGTTTTGCTCAAAGTGTTCCCCTAGAAAAAAAAGATATGTTCTCATTTTTCACCAGCCCATATTAGCAGCTTGAGTCAGTATTATCTCAGAGATCAGTAATTACAGGATTGATGCAATTATTTACACTTTTAATTTCAATATATCCAAAGTAAATTTTACAATACTTTATATCAACATTATGAAAAGCACATGAATCAAAATGTGACCTAGTGCTGGGTTTTTTGGCACCAGTGGGTAGTACAAGAATTTGCTAACAGTCATACAAGGTGTGAAACACACAGAAACAGCCCTTTTGCTTGTTGTCAAAGGGCTTGACAAACTAAAATGTTGTTTGTTTGTTTGGGTTTTTTTTGTTATTTCTTTTTTGTTTTTCTCCTTAGGAAATAGAAGCAGTTGAAGTTTTACAGAAATATAGTACTCTAGCACTTCTATTTACCATGATCTCTGATGGCTCAATATCTGTCTTTAGCCTTAAGAAATACAGAAGTACTTTATGTCATATATGCATAAAATAGTTTTAAGAATGGCTAGAGGTGAAGTGAAATTTAATCTACCTGTAATCCACGCTAAATGAAGCCAGATAACATCATAAAATGAAATGAAAATGCAAACATGAGCTACTTTAAATAATCTCAGAAATGCTTAATATCATATAAAAATCCCACTTAAATATATTTTCAAATATATTCCATTCTGCATAGAAATACAGTGTTGTACATGACTGAAGTTTAGAAGTACTGATGGATTAACTGCTAGAGCTGAGGTGGTGGTCAGTTGACTTTAATGATGCCTGACTAGGGTGACATTGTGTATTCGATCTCAGTCAGTCCTTTTTCATGCAATACGGGTTTTTTATTTCATGAGAATAAACTTCAGTTTACATAAGTCAGAAGCAAGAGGATTATTACATGAATTTGTCTTGCTATTTCCTGTGATTTGCTGTAAAGGCTTTAAGTCTCTGTTTGGGTTGGCCTATGTATATTTGTTGAATCACCACCATCTTATGTTTTTGCTAATTGTCATGATCTTTATACTTTCTGTGCATACTTTTTAAACACTTTCTCAAAGGAACTTTTGTTCTAACAATTGGTTTTGATCTTCTGCGCTACTGATGTGTATCTTTTTAGTTGGGCAAGCCCCTATTTGTGAAATAGTGAGTTAGTCTTGTTAAATTTTCCATGGTAGGATAAAGCTGTACAATACATTATTGATAACAGTCATAAGACTACTTTTATAAAAAGGGGCAAAAATGTGAGAGAAAAAGGAACATTTGAAATTGAAAGAGTGCAAAAATGAAAGGAATGATAAAAGAAATAAGCAGCCTGAGGGTAAAGATGAACATATCTGAATTCTGGTGGGGTTTCACGCTCACACACAACCTACTTGTTGAGACATCAGTTAATTTGCATTGTATTTTACTCTTGTGTAAGAGATTTCTATACTTATACTTTTCTATTAGTTTTAACATTATTTTCTCATTATTTTCAGTGTTCATATAGATGCATTTTATGTAGTTGTTTTAAAATACCTTTAAATATTCAAATTTTTTTTGCATTAATAGCTGTTACATTCACACCATAGATGAGCTTTATATATTTCAGATATCCAATAGTCATGAATAGCATCAAGGATAATGAAAATATTAAGAAAAGTAAACATTCCATATGAAAGAATAGGTTTTGCTTAACAGTACAAAATGAGGAGAAATTAGTTTAGATGTCTATAAAAACAAACTCTGTGGTATACAACAAGTCATTATTCAATTTTTCTGCTTAGAATTTGATATTTATATGGAAAGTTCCTATAGATTTATACACACAAGAAGTCTTTAATTTTGATTTGTTCTCATATGCAATATTGAAAAAATTATGCTCCTGAAATATGTCAGTTGGAGAAACAAATATATATATATACATATATGTACTTATAGGAAACACAGTATGGTGCTTGGAGGATTTTGACAAGGGGTACCGATGGTGGAAAGAAAGCTCATCACAATGAGTTTGGTTTGGGGAACTCTGCCTTGTCCTCCATGTTCTCTCTCCTTCTTACTCCTCTCAGAGTGAGCCCCATTTATTGATACATCTCATGATTTGTATTACATCTTGAGAGAGAGCTTAGCTGTCTCAGAAACCCTTATTCTCTTGCAATTAGGCAGAGAAGCCAAACAGCTTCTTCAGGTAATCTTTGGACCTTCATGCTCTCACCTGTGGTCCTAAAATTAGAGCATTCACCCAAACATTCACACACTTCCTAGGAACATGAAGCCTCTTCTGGGGTCGAAACTCTCTCTAATCCTTTTTCTTCAGTTTAAGGTTGAGACATCTAGATTAACAAGTGGCAGCAACAGTACTGATCTGCCTTTTGAGACAAAAAGATGTGGCATATGTTTGCCTGCGTTTGTATTTCATCTCATTTCCCTCTCATACTTCCTCACCTTCAAAAGCAGATTTTGTTTTTTTAACATAAGAACGAGAATTATGTCCATTCCATATTTTGTAAGAAATGAGATAAGGGAAATGGGAGGAATTATTGTTTATTAAGGAATGGAAATCATTATCTTTTGACTGTTACACAGCTCCTTTCCCATGTACTTTGATTAGTCTCATCACCATCACAGCAAACTTGACACTCATTTTTCTCTAGTACCTGTAAGACTCCAGCACTGGAGCTATGAGCTCAACAAAGGAGTTTTACTTTAAAAATATACAAGGGTTGAAAAATTCACTCACCAAATTATTAAAAGCACCCTTGGTTCTTTTAATGCCTTAAGAGAGAGTGCAAAGGAATTGCACACATTTTCTCAGAGGGTACTTTTTATTTAGTACCACTTTACTACTGGCAAACTTTAGAAAAAATAAGAGATCCTGGAAAAAGTTTGAAGGACAACATACAACCAGAACAAAGCCTTACACAAAGCATTGCCTTAGCACATGCTAATCCATACAAGTTAGCAAAATCCAACTCATTCAGTCCCAAATTACCAAAATATTAAAAAAAGCTATTAAGAGAAGAAGTAAAGAAAGAGAACAAAAAAAAGATACAGCTACAATCAGAGTACTATAACAGTCCAGATTCCTCATGACCAGGTGGTAGATCTTGACCCAGGATGGTCAGCCCATGTTGCTGTTTTTACTGCTTTGGCCTGGTGGCCCTGTGGCCACCCTTCCCTGGACTTCCAGCCCACTGGCCACTCTGGGGCTCCAGGGCAGGGTGAGGGATGGTGATCTCACTGTGTCAGTACACCTGAGACTGGGTTAGGGGCTCCAGGGTTGGGATGTAGGCTGTACTCCCAGGCTGCCTTTGACTGACAGCTGCTCTGGGTCACTTGGTGAGGCTGCAGTGGCTGCCATGTGGGACAGGGCATTACCTCACTTCTGTGAAATTCAACCTATCCTTTCCCCCCCACATACATCTGAGTTGTTCTGATCCAATAATTAATATAATAATCCAGTGTCTCACATTGCCTTAGTTTACAACCACTAATCCTGTGATTAAATGGTTTATGTATTCGAATGATTCCTTTACAATTTACCACTACCTGCCACTTACAATTTAAAGTTTGTCTCAACTGCTTCTCTGTGGTTTCTCTTGATTTTCCTATAGTGATGTTTCTTCTTTGATCTCTTTTGAGGAAAAACAGATTTTCTACGATTCTCTTCTTTTCTTTCACAGCAAAAACAATTCTGAAACACCTATGGCAATGTTAGGTAGTGGCTCAACTTATCTGCAAGAAAAATTAGCTCCTCTAGCACATACTATGTCAATGTTAAAATCAGTGTAGTTCTCAAACCTTATACAACTCTGAACTTCTCAGGAGTAGTGTTTGTTCTTGTTGCTCTGTGAAGCATTTCAAAGAGAAAAGCCATGAGAAGAAGCAAAATGTGTCAGTGGAGAGCATTTCTGACAATCTCTTCTCTAATACTTACTTTGTTGTCCTACCTTCTCAAGCCTCGAGTTTTTTTGAAAACCCTTTTTTCACATTGTGATGGGTTGAGCTTGGGTGGGTGCAAGGTACCCACCAAGCTGCTCTATCCCTAGATCTGCTCAGGGGATATCTGTCTAATCTTCCTCTCCTCAGCAGGACAGGGCCTGGGGAGAAAAGAAGGTAGAAAAAATTTCATGGGTCAAGATAAAGGCAGTTTAACAAAGCAAAAGCAAAGATCATATGTGAAGAAGTAAAGGGAAAAAAAGATTTTATTCTCTACTTTCCATCAACAGCTGATGTCTGACACTTTTCAAGAAGCAGGGCTTTGTTACGGGCAGTTGCTGCTTCAGAAAACAAAAACCCCCACCTCCTTTGATTTTATAGCCAAGCAGATGTCACATGGTGTGGAATATCCCTTTGTCAGCTTGGGTCAGCTGTCCTGGCTGTCTCCTCCCAGGCTCTTGCCCAGCCCCAGCCAACCAGCCTTTTGGGGCAGGTGGAACTTGATTTGGACAGACAGTCTTGATGCTGTGAGAGATCTGCTAATCAGTGGCCAAAACACTGGTGTGTTCTCAACATCTTTCTAGCTGCCAGTGCAAAGCACAGCACTGTGAGAGGTCCTATGGGAAAATTAACTCCATCTCAGCCAGACCTTGATATAGTACTTTTATAAATGCACATAAAAGTAACATTTAATCTCTTGCAGTGGCCCAAAAAATACTGTAAAAATCAGTGTTCCTTGGTGAAATTCAGCCTCCATACTAACATATTCCAGAGGCTTTTCAAAGCACTCAGATTGCTACTTGTGTTAAAGTACAGGCAGTAAATGGTTATATTGTGCTATTTTGTTTTTATTGAAGACTAAGTGATGTTTAAATTACCCCTTCAGACAGATAGATTTGTTATGTTGTATTATATTTATACATAAATCTCAGTAATTCTGTTTCTAAGGTGAGGATAAAGAAGTAGTTTTCTGTTTAGAACGGTACCAAAAAAACAATTCCTACATATATTTAAATGACAGTAAGTGAGGAATTCCAGAATCTCAGCAAAAACTCAACAGCTTGAGGACATTGAGTACAACTTAGCTGGAAATTATATTCATGCCCTCTAGTTTCTGAAAGATGAAGATGTGTAAGAAAGGTGTACACTTCCAAAACTGTGGTTGAGACAATCACCTGAAAAGCAGAACGCCTGTGTGAAAGCTCATTTCTCTTCCTGTTTCAGCTCAGCACTTGAACCCTCACTAGTGCTCAATATCTTGTCTTGAAGATATTTGCCTGTATTTACCCTGTGTTTTATGGTTTTTCTTTCCTACTGACTTGAGCACTCAAATGATCAGACAGCAAGTACCATTCAACTACTAAATGGCAAGAAAAGGAAAACAAAATTTGCCATATCAGCAAACTAAGTTAGATAAACAAAAGTCACCAAACATGGAACATAGGAAACAAAGGGATAGCATGGGTGGAGAAACAGAGAAAGAGGGCAAAGCAAATGAGCCTTTCCTCTTTTCCCCAGTCGTAGGTTATTAACTTGTTTTAAGCTGTAGTTTGATTCAACCATTTCAGGAAACAGCACAGTTGACTTTTCCTTTCTTTAGCATTGCTAGGCTGTTCTCCACAAAGGAAGTTTAGAAGGACCTAAGCTTCCAATACTCTCTTACATTTTAGTCAAAGACTCATTCACCATAAATTCTTTTTGCAGAGATTTTGCAGTGTTGTTAAAAACCCTAAAGTTCCAGATAAAGACTAGATTCTATAATGAATTGCTTGATATTTAAGAGCTTTTAAAAAATTCTGATCAAATCAACCTCATTTAGTCAATGGTGTCCAAAACCAGTCATCTTCAACATAAGAAAATCCATAGTTTTTATTTCTGATAGATTTATATCTAAACACAACATTAATTTGAATATTTTTCTTTTTATTCTCTTTTCTTTTGCCTCTGAATCATTCTGAGGTCTGCCTTGTTGCTATTTCAGGTAAGGTTAAAAAGAAGTGCATGGGTACTTCAAAATCAGACACTGCATTTGCTGTACCAATCACAAGTGCAATCAACACCATCATGTAAGTTCTGCAGGTACAGACTACTAAAAGAATCCCATCCTACTTTCTTTGAAGAGTAGATTAAAAACTGGTTTTTGTTTTGCTTATATCAGCCAGATAGGAGGAAAGTCAACCACAGATGAAACAATATCAAATGCTGATAGGTAATACATTGTGAATTTCTGGTTAAATTCTTTTGCTGTGTTTTATGAATTAAATTTATGGAACAGGCAACAGATCTCAGACATGCCTATTCCTTTTTCTTTTTTTTTTTTTTTTTTTTAATTATAACAATTTTTTATTTTTTGTGAACATGGAGACAAGTAGATCAGGTTGTGAAGTTGTCTATCTCCTCAGCTGGTGCTATAACTTAGGGAATAGATATGAAGCAGATTAAATTTCTTGAAATATTTTTCACAAAGTGACATCAGAAGAAAACTTTTTGACTGCATAGACCTGAAAATGCTTAATCATGTACCTATACAACATGGGGGTTTGGTTGGTTGGTTGGTTAATTTTTTGTATGGCCTGGGTTGGAAGGGACCTTAAAAATTATCTAGTTCCAATCTACCTGCCATGGGCACGACCACCTTCCACTAGATCAGGTTGCTCAGACCTCCATCTAACCTGACCCTGAACACTTCCACAACTTCTGCAGTGCCTCACCACCCTCACAGCAAAGAATTTCTTCCTAATATTTAATTAAAGCTACTTTATTTCAGTTTGAAGCCATTTCTCCATGTCCTGCCATGACATGCTCTTGTAAATAGTCTCTCTCCATCTTTCTTTTAAGTTTCCTTTGAGTACTGGAAGACTGCTATGAGGTCACCCCAAAGCCTATGAAGTGCCCAGTTCAGAAAGAAAGACTTTGGTTTCAAAACTATTTTAGTGTGAGAAATATACAAGCTCTCCTTTATTAAAAAACAAAAACAAAATAAAGCAAAAAAAACCTTCAAAAAACAAAACAAACAAAAAATTCCCACCTCATCTTCCCCTAAAATTAGTATGTTAAAAAAATAACTTTCTGAAGACAACTCACTACAATGCACACCATGGAATCCTAGCTGAAAAATCATCCTTATATTACCCAGAGATTTTTAGGGACTAAGAAGTCATCTTCTTCACTCCTCTGCTTTCCTTATTCATTGTAGACATAGCAATCAGCATCATGAGATAACTGAGCTCCTGGGTCTCAGGGGAAAAAGCGTGCATGTCTCTGGAGAAAGTAAGCAGGGAGGATAAGGCATGTAGCATCATCCCCACAGATTTCCTGTGGCTGTGTAGTCAATTACACAGGGACACACTTTTCCTCTGTCTGATCAGTAGTCTGGGAAGAAGGTTTGGAAAAGCATATTGATCCTGAAATCATTTGTACTGGCCTACAAAAAACCCCCACATTACAAACCTTTCCCACATGTGTTTTAACAGCTGATATCTCACAAACACTGGAGTGAAAGGTTAATATTTTTTGTTATATGAAAACTGAAATTCCATGCTTACTTTTGACATTAAAATGGACTTTTCTAGCTTTAGCACTTTGGAAGATAATGCATCTTCAGTCTGTGAAAACCAGTGATGGTTTTCTAAGTATAGTTATTTTCTACTGTTGGTTTTGAACCAGCTTATTCCCAAATCATGTCAGGAAAAGTAGAGAAAGGGTAACAAAACCAGAAAGCAATCATAATACAATTATCTTAAGGTCTGATCTCAAGTCCTTCTGACATAAAAAAAAAGTGTTTAAAGCTAAAAATGTAATCTTCAAAGGGTAGGAAAAAAAATACCATTTCTTATAGTGTGCAAGATATTAGATCAGAACAAATAATAGCTTTATGGTTTATCAGTACTTTTTGCCCTTGTAATAGAAGTAAATACAGCATGAATTGGTATTTGAGACCTGTGTACTTTTTCAATTCTCACAACAATGAAATAAAATAGAAATGAAAGCACTTTATATTGAAAGCAACATCTGAGCTTCTGCTTGAAGTGCTGTACCTCTTGTGGGCTGCTGACAGTGGCTGGGACAGGCACAGAAGGCTGAATCCCTCAGAGAGAGTACCATGACCTCCCTCAGCATTCCTCTCTCCAAGGCAACTGGGACACTGAGGACTGGGTAGGAACAATGACTTGTTTGCTGGCAAGCTGTGAGGTCCATCCTGGCTCAGTACAAGAGGCCAATAAGGCAATTTAAAACTTGTCATTTTTCATTGCTTTTGGTAGTATCTTCCAAAAGTAAAGTGGCATTTCTTGTTTATCTGTGTATTAGACAGGTAAATGCAGCAATGTTGTTTTTCTGTCAAGGAGGGATGTGCTGCTTTGCAAACGTTAATGGTATGACAAATGTCTCTAAATAAGGACTGAAAAATGCTATCTAGACATGGAATTCTTCATCTATTTTTTTCCTTACCATTAGGGTAACTTCAGAGTGGCCAAGTGATTTTCAAGTTTTGTCAAATTCACTGACTGATTTACTTGACTCACAGAATCACAGAATCATTTAGGTTGGAAAAGATTTCTAAGATCATTGAGTCCAACCTTTGACTGAACACCACCTTGTCAACCAGACCATGGCACTAAGTGCCACGTCCAGTTGTTTCTTGAGCACCTTCAGGGATGGTTACTCCACCACCTCCCCAAGCAGCCTGTTCCAGTGCTTAACAACCCTCTCCATGAAGGAGTTCTTCCTGATGTCCAAACTGAACCTCCCCTTCTGCAGCCTGAGGACATGTCCTCTTGTTCTGGGAAAAGAGGCTGACCCCCACCATGCTACAACCTCCTTTCAGGTAGTTGTAAAAAGGTGAGATAAGAACATAAAAATAAAAGTTTCAGATCTTTCATATAGCATATTGAAATATGCTACTACAGGTTGAGGATGAAATATGATACTACAGATGTTTGAAATAAATTATAATACTAGAAAAAGAAAATACCACAAAGAATGAAACAGATAATTTTCTTTGTCATGACATTTTTTGTGTGGGCTCTTAAATGATCATTTCATTAAAGGTAATGAAATAATTTAATATAATAATTAGGTACCCTCCCACTCCAAAATATTTAGTTGTGAGAAGGAATAGGATAAAGACATCAATAAAAGCCCTTATCCTAGCTCATACTGCCTCAAAGTGAGTCTGAGGTATGTAAGCACTTCAGGTTTTCTGTCTGCTTTTCCTTCCTCAATACAGCTGTGAAATCTATTAATGCAGAGGTATTTGCCAGCAGAGCTTCCACAAATAACTAAATTTCACCTGTAGTGAATTCTTTCAGGTCGTGAGAGAAAGGGATGTGGCTCGATGAAACCAGCCCTCCCTAGATTCCCTGAGAGAAGATAGACACCTCAAACAGTGCTTCACCTTAGGAACAGAATTTTATGTTCTCCCTACAGGGTCCGTCTCTTTCTGTAAGCCATAAAAGAGAGCCAGGGAAACTATTCTGCTTAGGCTGCAGCTACCACTGATAACTTCCCACAATTTTCACTTTCCCACATGGAAGGGTGTATATATATATTTACCATAAATGTTTAAATAATTTTCATATTTTTCAATTCCAGAATTTTTTTTAGAAAAAACTGGGCTAAAGAAGCAAATCCACTGTGAAGACTTACACTACGTAAAGAGCAGAAGTGTCTTTTACCAAGTATGATATATTCCTGAGAAGGGAGAGGTTGTACATGTGAAATAATATCACGTATAATATTACGCATAATTCTTTTCTTTACCTTCTAGCTTGATCCTGTCCTCCTTTTTTTTTGCCAATCCCGAGTCTGGTTCTTGCTGGAAGTACATCTGTGTGTTGATTTGCTGTGAGTATGAAAGCACTCTATTCTTGTCCACTGATTCATAGTCCTTCATAAGATTGGCAAGAAATGAGCACAGGAACACTCAATAAATCTCAGGGCAGAGTTTTGGTGTTAATGATCCAGGCCCACAGTGAATTTCTTTAGTCACTGAAGGTCTAAATTCTCTTAAATACCAGTTGTACCACTGCAGATTGTTCGAACCAGGATGGAGGAGTGGCACTGTAGGATTATTTCCAAGTTAATCCTTAGCTGTCTGCACATTGCTGGCTCTGACCTGAGCAATCTTCAGACAGAAGAGGACCTTTGGAAGAAGTTTTCTTCCTTTTGGCACGGGAGACCTGGCAGCAGCACTTGTAGATATTACTTGCTGTCCTTTCAAGGCCAGGCTGATGGTATGTGATTCCCCTTAACTTCACAAATGGATCTGACAAAAACTCCAAGCTCAAGAAAACCTCTGTTGATCACTGTGTTGCCTTTGCAAAGGTTTTAGGACTCTCACTTTCCTGGGGCAGCAAAGTCTGTAACAAGCAGGACAGTGCTGTGCAAAGCTCAAAGAGTGCTTGATTAATGTCAATGAGTCTGCCTTGAGCCTGTTCCAACTCACATTGGGCAAGATGGAATATTGCTTAATCCAAGGCTAAATTTATGGACACCTATGCCTTCAACAATGACTATGGCTGATTTGTGTCTGTCATTTAATGCACAGGAATAATGAAAAATAACACTTGTGTCTGCCTCTACATTAAATAACTTACAAAAGTCAGTTTCTTCTCAGTGGTCATTAGCTAATATGAGACAGAAAGGACAAATTATTCCAGGTAGTGTGCCTCTTAAATTTCTGATTTCATATTCTTTACCTAATAGCTCAGAGAAGTTTCAGCTATGGACAAGGCTATGCAAAATGCTCATCTTTATTTTCTCGTGTGACCTACAGCTATGTTCTTGAAATAAATGTTTGTGTTGGATTCATTGCCGCAGCCCTCAGCACTTCTTACAGTTATCTCCTGGTGACAAGGTAGCATTCAATCAGTTTCACGACCCTCTGCCAATCTAATGATATGCAGATGTCCCTTTGACTCCATTAATTCCCTGGAGCAGCTCAATCTGCCTCATAAAGTAACCTACAAAAATATCAGAATTAGCCTCACAATAACCCCACATTATTTCACATCCCCAGATGTTTTTCTCCTTCTGAAATTTGCACACAGAAAAGGACCATCACAAAGCCATGAATACACTTGTATTTCTAAATTTGGTAAGACCATATTTGTAGTACCACAGATATTCAGCAGAATTTTATTGAATTTCTTTCTAAGCACACTTTAATAACACTAAACTTCATAAGGGACTCTATATAGTAAATAATGAAAGAATTTTTTTTTTTTAGTGTATATAGCCTTCCACAATGACTAATCGCTTAAGGTGATTAGTCACCCGAAACATGTTGTCACTGATCTGGGAGAGACACGACAATAAAATCACACATTGTCTTAACTTAGAGTCATAGAACATCCCAGGTTGGAAGGACGTTCAAAGATCATCAAAGTCCAACTTCTGGCCCTGCACAGGACAGCCCCAAGGATACCACCATGTGCCTGAGAGCGTTGTCCAAATGCCTCTTGAACTCTGCCAGCCTTGGTGCTGTGATGACCTCTCTGGGGAGTCTGTTCCAATGCCCAACCACACCCTGGGTGAAGAACCTTTTCCTAATATCCAACCTAAACCTCCCCTGACACAACTTCAGGCCATTCCCTTGTGTCCTGTCTTGCCTGTAACTGTCGGACAAAAACACATACCTTTCCAATGTCCTTTGGTAGACCTGATGGCTTCTTATTTGAAGTCTATTGCTCTCTCTCAAGTAGATTGGCCCCTTCTCCCCACACCACCCCTCCTCTAATAACAGCTGAACAGAAATAAATAACAACTACTGTGTACTAGTGACAAAACATTCCATACATTCGTGCCATAGATTCAGGATCAGACGCTGATTATAAGTATGGAAAGAGTCCCTTTCAATTGTGATTCTGTTTATTTGTTTTTATGTTTTTGGAAGTTTTTTAGATTTCATTTCACATACATGGTGAGAACTTTTATTTTCTAGTTGTAAAAACTCATCAGATGTAGCAAAACCTGACATCAACAGCAGCTGTTCTGCATTGTGGTCATCTGTCACTCATCCTGATTCCTCCTGTCACATGCTGGTAGGTGAAAACACTGAGTTATGTTCAATCCATGAGCACTGAGTATATTAATGCACAGAAGAGAGACACCATTCAGGAATACGGTCACTTTAGGTGCTATTTTAGGCATAAGAATAGGGAAGACCACACATTTTCTTGCTCAACTCATAGAAAAATTGCACTACTGCACATAGCATGAGAAGATAAATTCTCCACTAAACTAGCTAGAAAAAAATAAATGGAACTACTGACAGAGTTGCTCAGGAAATGGTATTGGCATTTAAATATTAAAAACACAGAAAAGGTTATTTGTATTATTTAATTTAATGTGGGTTTTTTGAAAGTTCAAGTCATTGAGTATATTGATGATTTTTAAGAAGCCAATTTTTGCTTTGAAAATTAATGAAAAACACCTTGCAAATATTTATTAGCATGCAAATTTAATTTACATGTAAACAGTGGCCAGGAAATGCATAGGAGATATTTAGAAGGCATATATACAGGATAAGAGAAAACTACTAAAAAAAAAATACAAGTAATCTTCCTTGTTCTTTGTTGGTAGTTTCTGCTTGTTGGTAAAAGGGCAACCTTTGTTGGCTGCATGGAGGTAAAAGTAATGGAGCCCTTTCCGAGCATATTGCAGCAAGACTTTACTCAGGAAGAGTTTTTGCAGCCTAAATTTTGCAACATACAAGTCTTGTGTTACAGTGAAGGCTTTATACACAGTGATCACCTGCTTATGTCTGAAACAGGGCCTTTAGTAGCAAACTCTTCTGACTCCTTCTCTTACATCTGTTGCTAGCCATGCTCCACCTTTCCTGGGAGCTCTGACAAATACTCACTATCATGACAGACTTACATGACCCCCACTGCTGAACTGCATGTTGATCATCACCATTTAAAGAGAAATTTAATTTTTGCAAGTACAGTAAAGTGCTACGATGTTAATTTGTCCTCTGGAAGTGCTATGTGCAAGATGCAGGACGGAGCCTTTGGGATAACACTATGCAATTCCAATGGGCTGTGCATTTCCAGCAGGTATGTGCTCAATGCCTGTGGTCCTGTTGACATAGACCACACATGTGTGACTTAACCAGCCCACAACAGGAAGCGGAGCTGAAGGCAGGGGTGAATTGTGATCCTGGTGAGAAGTTGAGAGGGCAGTATTTGCTGACAATAAAGCAGGTATTCTAAGTGAATATTCTAAGACCTAGTGGTCAAAAAATTATTCAGAAGTTTGAGGGAAATTTTGTTTTTAGCATGGCAAAAGGAAGAGGTTTTACCAGAGGAGAGAGTTTCTGTTATCTGCCTGAGAAAAAAATATTTAATGCAAATTATCGCAGATGTTATAAATTACCAAACTAGCAAGGAGTTGCCCAAAAGAGTGACAATTTCACTGTACAAAGGCAGATGTAGATTGTGAAAATATATGCTAATTGATTAATCATTAATAAGAAACAGTTTTTCTTCTCTAACTTGCCCTTCAGCTTGAGCAATACGTAACATTGCTATTATCTTCAGCTAGATCACTTGAGAAAAAAAACCAATTTATGTAATTTATCTTTTATTGACACAGATTGTGTAATCCACAGACCTATATTAAGAAATTGTTTTCAACATTGCATTTATATACAAACAAAATTAGAACACCTAAAACAAAGACAAGTAAGTAAAAAGTTAATTATTTCTGTCACTGGAATGACAAAACAGACAATCCTGGTAAAATTGCAGCCATACATGATGTTTTATTAGCATTAAAAAACAACTTGACAACATATTTTGCTTTGTTCCAAGAAACAAGAACATCTAATATATTCTCACTTTCATTTTCTACCACATACGTAGGGACTGTCTTAAAAAAAACCCCTCAAAAACCAAAACCAACAACACAGGAGAGAACAATAAATAACATAATGTTTAATTTTTTTATTGGAAAGGAAGTGTTCCAAATTAAAGATATATATGTTACTGTGGTGTTTATGTCTAAAATCACAAAGACAAATTACATCTTTTTTTTCCTTCAAAATAAAATGCCTTCTGATGCAAAAAAATTATGTTTATTAGAAATAATATAAGAGTTTAAAAAACCCAGAGTAGATTTTTTTCTCACAGACTGAAAAATAAATTTTGCACAAATGTGCTTTCTGTCTCTGAAATATAAGTGTGTGAAAATAACAGAGAGTACTGAAAAAGAAAAAACACTATCTGAGCAACCATTATCTGCAGGTACAAAACTATGAAGTGACTTGCAATGTGTTTGAGTGCTTGAGAAAAATTTTATTGTGATTAAATTTAATCTAAGCAGAAAGGAAACATTAAAAAAGTGCCTGCAGGCTTTTTTGATCTCTTTAAATCTACTTTGCACATTAATAGGTATACAACTATACCATTTCTTAATGTACATACTGGTTTTGGATACTCTTATTCGTTCAATATAGCTTAACATGACTTCATATTAGTTTCAATTGTTGAATACAAATATTATGGGTTAATAGCTGTGTTTCTGAAAACAGGGCTGTGAAACCAATAATTGCAGTTCCTGTAGCTGGCATATTTCAGCTCTCATATGTCAACTCTAAATCTCAGAACAGTTTCTTTTTCCTTCTTTTTCCTCTATAAAGCAAGAATATAATTGCCATTTTTATTCCCTGCTCCATAATAACTGTCATTGGATAGTGGAAGAATCAATCAAACATCTTTTTTTCATGTCCCTGCAGCAACAGAACTTTATTATTTTGTACTTCACTGACACTGAGAAACCTGAATCAATATTGATAAAACATCAAATCTTTTTGAAAAGTTTAGTTATGATGCTTCTCTAAATTTAACCATTTCACATCCGTCACAAATGCAAAGAGTGACATCCCAATCTTACTTTCAGTTATATGAGTCCTTAATGTAATTCACGTTCTGGAAAGGTATCTGTAGTAACAACAAGGTAATGAGACAATGTCAAGATTTTGTAGTATTTCACGCAGAAATAATAGAGCTATTTACAGAATTACAGATGTAATTCTGAGATGGAAGGGACCCACAAAGATCACCGAGTCCACCTTCTGGCCCTGCACAGGACCATCCCCAAGAGTCACACCATGTGCCTGAGAGGATCATCCAAACACTTCTTGAGCTCTGGCAACCTTGGTACTGTGCCCACTGCCTGGTCAGTGCCCAACCACCCTCTGGGTAAAAAATCTTTTCCTAATATCCAACCTCAATCTCCCCACACAACTTAAGGCCATTCACTTGAGTTCTGTCACTGGTCACCACAAAGAAGAATTCAGTGCTTGCTTCTCCTCTTCCCCTCATGAGGAAGTTGTAACTACAATGAGATCTCCCCTCAGTCTTCTCTTCTCCAGGCTGAACAGATCAAGTGAGCTCAAGCAATTCCTCATACAGCTTCCCTTCAAGGCCCTTCACCATCTCCATTGCTCTCACTGGACACTCTCCAATAACTTCTTTCTGCTGCTCCAGTGCAGAGCAGAGCAGGACAATCCTCTCTCTGGCCTGGCCAGTGATGCTGGGCCTGATGCCCCCCAGGACATGGTTGGCCTTCCTGGCTGCCAGGGCACTGCTGGCTCATATTCAACTTGCCACCCACCAGGACCCCCAAGGTCCCTTTCCACAGCACTGCTTTCCAGCATTTCATTTCCCAGTCTGTACATACATCCAGGGTTGCCCCATCCCAGGTATAGAATCTGGCACTTTCCCTTGAAGTTCCTGTGATTGGTGATTTCCCAGTCCTCTAATTTGTGAAGGTCTCTCTGCAGGGCCTCCCTGCCTTTGAGGGAGTCCACAAGTCCTCCAAGTTTTGTGTCATCTGGAAACTTGCTTAGTCCTTACAGTCCTGCATCCAAGTCATTGATGAAGACGGAGCCCTAGGGAGCCCCACTAGTGACAGGTCACCAGTCTGATGTTACCCCATTCATTATCATCCTCTGTGCTTGACCTGTAAGCCAATTGTTTATCCAGCTGTGGGCTGGACATTTTGTCCAGAAGGATACTGTGACAGACAGTATTGAAAGCTTTGCTGAAGTCCAAAAAATTGCATCAACTGGCTTTCCCTGATCATCTAGATGGGTTACCTTGTCACATGTAGGGTTCTTATGGTCTCTCTTCCCTCCTACTCTTCTCTATGTCACACCTCTTCCCCTCAGTTGTGTCATCACTGTGACAATGCCCCTCCCTACATGTATCATTCTGGGGGGACTAAGAGAAGGAATGATTGTTCACAGTCAGAAATTCCAAGATGAAGTGTTTCTCTAATCTGTTCTTGTAGGATTCCTCTAGTAGCCACCTACTCTGAAGTTGCTTTCAAAGGGAATTTCACACTCTATAGGAATAAGTGACAGTGATGAAAACATCTGCATATGAGTATGCCAGCATTTCAGATATGAATAGCCCTTAAAAGGTGTGTTGTGTCTCTCCAGTACTCTTACAAACTTCTTGGAGCCAGTTATACACAACAGGAGTAATGACAAGAGACACCCACTACACCTGAGCCCCTGTAACATCCTCCTTCTATAAGAACAAGGTGGCTATGTTAAACCTCTGACCTGTAGGCTGCAGACAATGTTCAGTACCACCCATCCAGTCTGTGCTTTGTTACCTGGTGCTTGTCACAAAAGGCATCCTTACCTTTTAAAGAATTAAGTAATCAGGTTACCTTTTCTTGACTTGATTAATCTCTACCTGAAATATCCCACACAAACACTGCCTGCTCAACTAGATAAGGTCTAAAACAACTAGGTAAACAACTAGTCACCCATGCCATGGGAAGAGCACATTTGATCAGGGGACAGAAACACTCTTGGGCATAAATATATACATCCAAATATTTAACTGGTTGTGCATTCATCACAGAATGGAAGGAGGATGTGTGTTGAGCACACAATGGATGAAGATGCAGACATTTTAATCAAATGTGTATATATGACTACCAGTCATCTGAAAATATGTGCTCCTACTGCATAACAAGGAGTTGATCTGTCTTTGGTAGCAGTGTGTTTATTTGGTCAAATAATCTATAAATTCAATTAATGACATTCCCTCCCCAATATTTTGTTTCCTGAATCATAGGATCATTAAATCATGGAATCATTAAAGTGGAAAAACCCTCTAAATCAGTGTTCAAAAAGGAGCAGATATGACTGTTATGGGGTAGCAAAGTTTAAAGCAGTTTAAAACTGTCTTCCTTTACCTGGTAAGGGGAAGGGATGGGGTGGAACGTGGGGTGGCTGCCCCAGCCATGCCACCACCCCGATGCTGGTGGGGACCAAACCACCGAGGGGGAGCACCACCACTGAGCAGCCACCTACTCCCACACTACTGCCCACATGGCTGCCACCGCCACCTGGCTGCCACCGCTTCCACCCCGGCCCACACAGTGGTGCTGGCCCCAGGCACCCCAGCCACTGCGGTCCTGCATGCAGGAATTGGGCAGGAATGGGGTGATGCCAGGACAGAGAGGGCCTGGTGCCTGTTCAGTAAGAGTGATGTGATGAAACAAGACTGTGCCTAAGGGGAGGAACAGGGAGTGTCTCAAATAGTCATGCAGCCACACAAGGACGGTCGCAGGGAATTCTGGGCAGAAGAAGGCAGCTCCCTTTATAAGCAAGTCCGCCACCGTTCATGTGGGCATTCGGGTACTCAGCGGGACACAGAGAGGAGCTGCCACTGCTGCCACTGCCGCCACTGCTGCTGCCATTGCTGTTGCCACTGCTGGGGGCTTCTGAAATAGCATTCAAACCCATGTGACCGCTCCTCCAGCTGTTTCTCAGCTCAGTGGGCCTCCTGCAACCTCTGAGGACTTTATTCACCATCTCTGCCCCTGAGAGGACCCTGTCCACAGCTCTCCAGTTTGTTTTAAACCCCTAAACCCTGCCCACTCCCCTGGGAGTCCCCTGCCCACTCCCCGGGAGTCCCCTGCAACCACCGGAGACCCCCTCATGGCACCCCAGCCACCCAGGAGTCCCCTGCAACCACTGAAGACCCCCCACGGCACCTCAGCCATCCCACGTGTCCCCCTGATGACCATCAGAGACTCCACGGCAACCTTCTGCTACTCTCAGGCATCCCCTACCAATCACCAGAGTGCACCACACCTCCTGCTACGCTCAATGTCTTTGGAGAGCACCGCAACTCCCTGCTACCACCCAGGCTCCTCCTGCGGCTGCGGTTGTTGCTTCTCCCAGGACATATGGGAAAAAGAAGCAATGATTATCTCAAGCAGTTCTGGTTTATAACTTTTGTTTTGTCTTTTCACTGTCTACATTCAAATACATATTTTTCCCCATTTTTCACTACCTCATATACAAACACACACACATACCTATATAATATATATATAACTGTATTTAAATGTAGACAGTGAACAGGCCGGGGTGGCAGCAGCAGCAGCAGCTGGGTGGTGGCAGCAGCTGTGTGGGTGGTGGTGCAGGAGCAGGTGGCAGCTCAGCAGTGGCACCCCCCCTTTTGGAGGTTCAGTGCCCACCAGCAGTGGGGCAGTGGCAGGGCCAGGGCAACCACGCTCCTCTGCAGCGGCTTACCCAGGTTCCACCCTCCCGCTCCTTACCAGGTAAAGGAAAACAAGTTTTAAACACTTTGCTACCCCATAAGAATGACCCTCTGCAATATGGTTTAGTGGGCATAATGGTATTTGGTCGAAGGTTGGACTTGATGACCTTGGAGATCTTTTCCAAGCTTAATAAGTAGAAATCTATGATTTAATGATTAACCTGGCACTGCCAAGTCCACCACTTAACAGTGTACCCAAGCACTACATCTACGCCTCTTTTAAATACCTCCAGGAATAGTGTTTCCAACACTTCCCTAGGCAGCCTGTTCCAATGCTTGACAACTCTTTCAGTGAAGACATTTTTCTTATCCAATCTATACCTCTCCTGGTGCAACTTGAGATCATTTCCTCTTGTCCCATCATTTGTTACCTGGGAGAAGAAACTGAACTCCACCTGTCTACAACCTCCTTTTGGTAACTATAGAGAAAATGAAAGGAATAGCAGGAGCTGAAGTCTCCTTCTATGAGTCTTGGAATGATGGACCTTTCTACAGTTTCTTTATCCAGGACTGGTGCAAAATATTAATTATCAAAACTCCCAGACAGGTCTGGTGAAGCCAGCAGAACATTACACATTCAGCAGTCTTGTAAACTACAATGCCTTAACTCACACATGTGCATTTGCAAAGGTATCCAATATATTTTCAGTATATTTTCTGGAAGACCCCAGATATTTCTTAAATCACTGATGATCTGCATTAGTGTACATATTTTTGCAAGTATATAACATTTTCATACCTACTACCATGTCCTTAAATCTTTTCCATAGCCTCCCAAAATTGATAACATCAGACAGAAAAAATATAGTCTTTCATTTGTTTAGGACTGTCTAAGCAGCAGATATCCTCCAAACAGGATGGCATGCAGCTTAATCTATGTGTAAATGTACATACTGTAATTTAGCATTCAAGGGAAAACACTAATGTTTTCCTACAAAAACCTCCTCTCTTTACTAAGCAGACTGTCCCAGGAGTTCTTTCTTTTACTCGCAGTATAGATCAAAAGCTGGTCTCAGATCACTGATACCAATGAAGTTTCATGTAGTTCTCTAGAAAAACTTCCAAGTGTTTTGAAGGACTGGGTCCTGAACTTGTCAAACCCTTGCACTTCTGGCAAAGATGTTCTGAGCCCATCCTACTTCAGTTTCAAAGGCTAAACAAAGTAGTTTCTGTGAAGCCAGAATTCATCTTTTTAAAATTAATGCTACAAAGGCAGATTAATCACCTTTGTTTTAATTTTTACACTGGGCATCACAAGAATATGCTTTTAATGATTCTTTAAATTGCTTTCTCAGGTGGTATAAACTGCTGTGTAGTACATTTGTACTTGGCTGAAGTGATTTCATCCACTACTGCTCAATTTTCTCTGCTAATTGTTATCAAACTTATATTCATTATTTATGTATATATAAAAATTATTATTATAATATTACTATTATATTATTAATATTATAGAATTAATATAGTGATATTGACATAATTTCACTTGCTTAAAATGCAGTATCATACATTCTGAGTTAGTAAAAGCTACTCTTCTTGCCAGAAGGTGGGACCTACTGGAATAGAAACTTCTCTGTGGCGGTGCATTTTATAGTTTTATATATCTGTTTGCTAAATTCTATGTACAGTTCTGTTACCCCTCAGTTATATTATTTGTAAAATGGACTGCCCCGGTTTCCCCTTCCTTTCCCACTTAGTCTCTCCCAGAATTGTTATCCCCTCCCACAATTGTATTCCCCTTTTTTGGGCCCCTACTTCCCCATCCCATATGTGCACCCCAACTCCTCCTCTTCTTCCAGACCTTTCCCTGTCAATCCAAGTTACTCGGTCCCTGATAGGCTTGAGTAGAAGGCCTTTGGCTTTTACTCCTGCCTATCATCCCTAAACCCCACCTTCCCTAATCCCTGATTGGTCCCTTTCCTCGCCCCTCCCCCAGTTACACCCCCTATAAAGGTTCATGCTTTGGGCTACTGAGGGCTCTTCTGACTAGGCTCTCATTGGGGTTGGACCCCCAATAAACAGAACCTTGTTTCACCCTCCTCAAGGAGTCATTTTCTGCTTCCTTCGGTGGGCAGTAGCCACTGGTCCTCCTCCGGGGGCTTTAGCCAGGGTCTGGCGAACTGACCACACTCAGGAAGCCCCTTGTGGGGTGTGTGGGAGGGCATACCACCTGGCTAACAGTTCCTGAGTCACCAGGTTGCCCGACCTCTCCTGTGGAGAGGCACTTGGCTTCCCTGTGCCCAGACACCTGTCTCGTTGCCCCTTGGCGTGGCTGCCAGCTGGCCTGGGCGCAGAAAAGGATCTGGAAGTGCAGTCACCCGAGGAGGCTCCGTGGCACTTCTCCCTCCTAATTACTGTAATTTTGAAATTATGAAACTCTCAAGAAAAATGTAGAAAAACAAAAAACAGTTTTACTAAAAAGGGAGAACAAAACAGAACAAGCCAACAACCAAACAATAACAAAATAAAATATCACCCCAAAACACCTCTCCTTTCAGGGAAAGTGCAAACCTGACTGTCTTCAGTGCAGTCGCAGCTGCTGCCACAGGATGGTGCCTGAAGATCGCAGGCTGCCATGGGGAGCTACTGTGGTGAGGGTGGATGGGTGCTGGAGGCCTGTGGGACCTGCAGCCCTGCCCTGACCACCTGCACCAGCACTGCAGCCTCACTCCAGCGCTGACTCTCTATTCCTGCCAGGTTTTTGAGGTGCAGGGGAGGCTAGTTGCCATCTCATTTTGGTCCAGTAGGCAGGGGCTTGCAAAGCTTCTCCAGGCTGGATAGCTTAACCCAATTTTATCAGTATTGTTATTAGCATTCTTCTTGGTAGAGTGTTATTTTTTCACTTACCTCTAGGCATATTTAGTCTCTTTCTGTATTGGAGAAAACCGGGGGTATTAAATCTGAGGAAGGAGACTTCTCTCTGAGGTCTCTACCCCTCTAAATTGTCTCATACCAGGACAGCTATCTTCTCCTTTTCCCCCTTACCATAGTGTATGCACCAAACAAGTATGAAAATTCAGTAATTCACTCTACCTCAACACCACTAATCTCAGAAATTATTTTAAACCCATATGAAATGTATCTGTTCTTATCACAACAAAATTTATGACCCACCTTAATGGCTTGTGATTACATTATTTAAACATTATCAAAACATATTTTTAAGTCCTATGAGCATTTGATACAGTTTCCTTGCAGGGAGCATGTTTGCTTTTTCCTTACCACTGAGATAATGGAGTTCATGCAGTTGCTTGTGTTGCCTACGTATAGATAGTGTATATGTATATATAGTAAGTTTAAGAAATCTTATTAGTTAGTGTTTCTAAACATTATTAAATATGTGATGTGGGAATGCATTTGGAGAAAAACAGACACTTGAACCCTCCAAATCAGGCCTATGCAGGTCTGTGAGGGTAAACGAAGAGAAAGGCTAGAAAAAAACAGAAAGCAGATGTCTGCTCAAGCAGAGTAGGAGGAAGAAGCTTACTAAGATAAGGTACATTTTTAGCAATAGTGAAGGTCAGCTTGCTCGAACTGTAAGGCACCAATAGAACACAATTAGACATGTATGCAAGGCATGAACACAGCTGTATTAACCAATCACAAGAAGTATATTTGCATGCACATTAAAAAAAGTGTATAAAAGAAAGCTTGTGTAAGTAATAAACGGCTTCTGGTATAATCATATTGATCTGTCTCAGAGTCCAATTATTATCTCCCTGCAATGTGAAATAGATAAAGACTTACAACTTAGAATATTTGATTTTACTCTTGCTTCTATGTAGGCATTTTGAGCATTAATATATAGAAATATAAGCAGAAGAGTTGGACAGCACTGTGCTTGAGAGTTGCATTGTAGAGCTGCAAAAAAATGTTTCACATGTTTGATGAGGCCACAAGGTACAATCAACAAAGCCATACTACAGGTAAAGTATTCAAAACCAAAGGATGATCTGGATAAATCAGCAAGGCAGGACTCAGGAGAGTCAATACATGACCTTGGGGAGGTAATTTACTATTCTAGTTTCCATCTTGAGAATGAAGGAAGAGAAGAAATTGACTTTATTTCTTGTCTACGTTTTGGGATAGATAACTTATGAAATTAATATTTGCAGAAAAACAAACACAAGACTGTGTCCTTGGTTGCATCCCACCAATGCTACAATCATTTAATTACTCCTCAAGGGGGGAAAAAATTATAAAGCTGGTCATGTTTTAAAATCACTATTTTAAACTGCTGTTACA
The DNA here is from genome assembly GCA_013390005.1 of Calyptomena viridis. Classification (NCBI taxonomy): domain Eukaryota; kingdom Metazoa; phylum Chordata; class Aves; order Passeriformes; family Eurylaimidae; genus Calyptomena; species Calyptomena viridis. The sequence continues at coordinate 31,492 of WEIV01028636.1, read as the reverse complement.
AACACTATTTAAAAATATGCTGAGTGGTGCTAATGTTTCTTCCTGAAAGGTCAGTCATTAGAAAGAAAGCTTAAAAGGCATAGCAAACCATGCAATTCACAAGTAATTAACAATAATAGTGATGTAGATCAGACTCCCTACAATAAATACAGCTATAATGTGAAAAAGAATTTCGAAAGACAATAAAAAAGATTAAACCAAACAGGGATATAAATAAAGAACATGTAAAAAGAGATACCACAATTAACAGATTTTGATGCCACTATGTTTGTGTGCCTGAAAACATAAATTTTTTCATAAATGAAGAAAGTAGAATGATTTAAGCACTTCTGAAGCAGAAAACTCATTTAGCTATTTTGTGAGTTAAAGACACTTACTGTAAATCATTTCCCCATTTGTAGGAGGGCAATATAAATTGCCATGATAAGATACGACTGATTTAAAATAAACTTCTTGAATAGCATTAGCTGAATATAAAGCACCTTATAACTGAATGTGCTCTGAATTCTGAAACTGGGAGTTCAACATGTACAAGAACTTGAAACCTTTTTATTGATGAAAAAAAAGAGGGAGAAAGACTGAAGCATACTTCTAGAACCTTTTTCATAGTACCGTAAGCATTGGACAAAGCTACAGAAAGTCCCAGCCATCAGTGCTAACCATGTGGCACTATGATGGTGTGTCCTCACAGCTGTTAAAATGTAACTGTTAAAGGCCAACAGTTTTGTACAGCTTACGGTGGTAACTAATAACATATAGAATGACAACTAGAATGAAAAATGCTGATGACAAATTAATTTAATAAAGTTTTACAGTTTAAAATTTGGTTTTGTCAGTCTTCAAAACATTCCCATCACAGCCATTTCCAGTTCCCTGGTACATATGCGTATTCAGACGCAACACATGCAAAAAAATGTGTCTCCCTTTTGGAACAATTTGACAACTCCTTTTTTGGTTTGGTTTGGTGTTTTATTCTATAAGATTCCACTTCTAATAAAGGCTACTAGAGTTAAATATTTGTTTCTCTTTTCAGATAACATATAGCAATAAGGGTGGGTAAGTGAGATCTGACAGCGTTAATGTCTGTTTGTACTTCAAAGTAGAATTATCTTTCAGCCACCCTCTTACTTGACAACAGTATGTGGTTTCATACTCAGAGGCTTGAATGTTACCCTCAGTCACAATTACAAAATTCATGTACTTCAACTGTCTTTAGTAGAACTACACTCATTTATATAATCTAAAATGACATCTTATGTTTTCTGATAAGAACAGTAATTTACTCAGTCAGACTTCTAAACACAACACTCCTTATCAGTCTTCACAGATAACAGAACAAAACTGATGAAGAACAGTAACACGTGTTACAGTAGAAAGGGAGGAAATAGATCATAGAGACTTTTTAAAGCAAACAAATAAATATTGTGTAAAAGGTCTATTCAATATTTTTGTATGTACTTTGCTAGTTCAAAGGACATTGGCTTCATTATAGTTGATACTTATACTTTGTCTCCCTACATATATACAAATATGATTGTTCTCACTTTGCAGAATGGAAGATATCCAAAGGGAAAAGTTTTATTTAGAGAAAAAGATAATGTTCCCTAAAGTGATAAAGATCCCAACCCAATTGTAAAGAACTCTTCGAAGGTTTCCTTCCCCTTTCCAAGCTATTCAGCTACCTGTCCATTCTTAACTACTCTTTGACAAAGGAATGTCTCTTTGTAATTAGGTGAGATTTTTCAAGCCTGTTTCTGTCTGTTTCTGCAGATTTCACAAAAGGCTAGAGCATGCTGCACACAGAATCAGCAGCTATTTCTCCATTGCAAGATTTATAGAGAATAAAAACTATATTTATAGAGAATGAGAGCATACTACGTATGCTGTCTCTTCCTTCTGAACAAATATGATGAGACAATACAAAACTTTTCCTATATCCTCTTGTCAGTTCTGTTTTGTGATAACACTGAAAACGAGAAAGTGCAGACCTGAGTTAAAATGAGGAAATAGCAAAGAATATTCAAACAACTTGTTGATAAAGTATACTTTGGATTGGGTTTGAACTTTTGGAATGAGGAACAGACTTTTATTTTCTTGTGTGTGTAGTTGGTGATGAGCACTGAGAAACAAAATGATGAGAGCATTATACTGCTTTTACTGTAGAACAGGAATACTCTCTGTCCTGCTATGTAATTCTCCATCATATGTGTACCCTTGTTATGTCATTTTCTTCTCTGTAGGTAGGCTGAGAGCTGTACTGTGCTCAAAAATGTATCCCCTGGTGTGGGACAATGGGAGGCCACATCTGCTGTTAGCACTGAGGTTCATTTGCTGGGCAGAGTTGCCATAGCCCAAAAGGAGCTGAATAGGTTAGGATGAAATATTATGCTTATCAATTTAATGTTTCATATGACATAGTACATAAATAACAATGAAAAGACTTCTGAATAAAATATAATACCCTAAGATAGTAATATTTCTACTATATTCAGATTAGTAGCATTGGTTGAGAAAGAAGATAAAGCAGAAAATTATTTTGAATAGTATCATGACTTGCTTAAATTAGTTTTCACTTGTGACTTTAAAGATCCTTGATATGTTAACAAGGAATTATGAATTTCTTCAGAGACATGAATGTGAAGTCATCATACAAAGAAATAACTTCCTTTGCTAAGGTTAATTTTGATTTGTTTTGGTGTTTTGGTTTTTTTCCAAATCTGTTGAAATTTCAGCATCTCCAAGAGTTTCTTCGAGCTTTTATAAAAGAAATGAACTTTATAATGTATTGAAAATGTTTGTAACAATAATTTCAGAATGTATTCCTTGAAAATTGGCTTTTTAATATGAGTCAAAATTGAAAATTAACATATCATATTGATCAACATGAATATATACACACTAAAGCATGAGGTATCTGAAATCCAAAATTATCCATCTAGAAATCAAAGGGAGGGTTAAACTAAATTAACTAAATGAACTGGAAGAATAAATTAATCAGCATAGCTGCATCTTCTTATGTGTGACACAGTTTTGGTCAATAGACTGACAAAAAGTCTACTGTTAAAGCCTGTGAAGTCCCATCTCAAAAAAAAAATAGATGATGAAATTAATTGAAAGTAAGAAAGAAAAACCCTTTCTCAGTGGTCTTGAAATACAGAAGACAGGATTCAGACAACTATTTCAGAGATTTTCAGATTACTATAGCATAAGGATATATATTCATCAGCATATAATAAAAATATAATAAAAACCTCAAAAATAAATTTTCTCATATTTATTTGATGGCATATATGGTAATTTTATCTGTATAGTCTACATTAGTTTCTAATTGTTATTATATGGAGTAAAGATTTTCAAATATGTTGTTTCATACCATTTTCTGTATACTATGATGTGTCATACCTTAACTTGTCTTTTGGATTATATTTTTGATTATGCAATGTGTACTGAATGGCATCTTTATTTGAGCCTCTCCCATTTCAATTACTACTTTTCAATACTTGATTCCTAGTTTTGAATCTTGATATATTCAATAAATACTGAAAGAATTTATAAACAGAAACACTATGTGACAGCCAATTTTTTTTTAATCTATATTTAATGAATTTTTAGCTGAACTGTTTTTAAGTTTTTTTAGTATATGATAAGAAATAAATCTGTGCTAATTTAAAGTCTCTCTGCTGTATTAAAATAAAGGAAGAAAATGAGAAGATAGAACTTGCCCACTTTTTTTTCCAATCCCATATTTTATGACATGTTGAGGGCAGTACATGCCACCTGCACTGCTGCATCCGGCTCTGGGGTCCCCAGAGCAGGAAGGACATGGACCTGTTGGAGTGAGTCCAGAGGAGGCCACCAAGTTGATTAGAGGGATGGAGCAAAGTTGGGAGATTTCTGTTAAAGTCTATTAGCAAAAGAATACATTGGCTAACTGCCCTGAAATAGCTGTAATCAATCCAGGCTCCACGGGCCTTTTCAAGTGGTACAAAGGTGACTCACAGCTGCTCATCAAACACCAGTTGGGCAAAACTTAACCAACCAACCAAAAGTTAACTACTTAGTTGCTTAGTTACTGTTCCCATATATGGAAAAGTGAGGTGTAAAAAAGGTATAAAAACCCTGTAACAATACTGGATGTCATGTGCAAGATATATATGTGTGTGTGTGTTATGGATGTAAGATAATACTAATAAAAGTCTGTATCTAAAGTCTTTGAGACTGTGTGTTGCTGAAGATGGTAAACTCAGAATGCCACAGAGTAACACCTCTCCTCTGAGGAAAGGCTGAGAGAACTGGGATTGTTCATCCTGGAAAAGGGAAGAATTCAAGCTAACCTAATAGTGGCCTTCCAGTACCTGAAGGGAGCTTATAAGGAATATGGAGGGAGACTATTTACAAGAGCCTATAGTAACAGGACAAGGAGGAATGGCTTCAAAATGACAGAGAGTAGGCTTATATTAGATATTAGGAGGAAATTCTTTACTGTGAGGCACCCGAACAGGTTGCCCAGAGAAGATGGCTGCCCCATCAGTGGAAGTGTTCAAGGCCAGGTTGGATGAGGCTTGGAGCAACCTGGTCTAGTGGAAGCGGGGGTTAGAACTGGATAATCTACAAGATCCCTTCTAACCCAGGCTGTTCTATGACTCTGATTCTATGATTTTCAGTACACTATTGGTAATGCACGTATAAATGCGCATCTGCTGCTCAGTTGACTTTTCAGTATTTAGTTCATGCTAGGCAAAGAGGTGATCTCTGGAATCGACAAGAAGATAGTGCTGGAAAACAAATAGTATTCAAGATCATGAACTGGGAGCAATTAAAGAATTCAGAAGCTAGGCTGAATTAATCCTTCAGTGAAATACTTTAATGAAGACACATCTTATGATGCATCTAAGCAAATTAAGCCAACAAGATAATGGAGAACATAGAAAGTAGAGCAAGAAAAGGGAAAGTGTGGGACAAGTTAAAGTTGAAGATACACCTGAGGAAATTGCAGACATATTTCTCATCACCTATCTATTGTTATTCTGTGTTTTGTGAAAAACTAAAATTCTTCCTACCTAGAAGTCTGCATCTCAATGATGCAGATCAAATGACAGATGAATTAAGGGTTTTATTTTGCATGCCTTTGTGAAAAAAACACATTAATTTTGGAAGGCAGCAGTAGATTGTGATCTTTTTAAATAAACTGAGTTAGCGTCTTTAAAAATATCCAACAGCTGGTCTGATGTTTAATATTTGAAAAATAATGCTGGAAGCTTTCAATTTAAATGTTTTCACTCCAGAGGGGATAAACTTCTTTGAAGTACACCTTTTCAATCAATGAGCTAGACTATAAAATTTTGATTATACATGATATATATTAATAAAACACCACCTTGTTACAGTTGAGGTATTAAGAACTGGAAAATAACTCTCAACAAGGAGGAGGAAAAATGATTTTTAAGTTATCATTAATGACTAATATAAGACTGTAAGAAGAAAGAGACATATTTTATAAGGGAAAAAAAAGAAAAAATTATATTCACTGAATACTAGAATCAAGATCAGATAAGCATAGTTACAATTATTTAGGTTTTATACTTAAGTTTCTCATTCCCTTCATCTTTCATAAAGAAGACAAGAGTGTTTAGAAAGTAAAAGGCAATGGTGACAGGGTGAGCTCTAGGGATTGAAGTGAACTGCAAAGCTAATCGGAGATAAAAGAGAAACTAAAAACTTTAATGGTTTCTTTCCTGCAGATCTTCTCCATAAGCTGGATCATGCCCACAGGTCAGATGATGAGGGTAGTGAGAAAAAAACCAAAGTCTTTACTGGCCTTGTTCTGAAATGGAGAAATGGGACACTGAGACTAGGAATGTGGTTTTATCCAGTATTGAAATTAATTGCCACAGGTCTGGCAATTTAAGCAGTATCTATGTCATATCTGTGTGCTGTATTTCTGATGATCATCACAGTTATTTCTCCTCTTGACCCAGCCTTCTCAAGCACCTCTCAGTAGTACCAAACATTTTTTTTTTAAGATCCACCTGTTCTTTCTTGCCCATGCTTTTCAGTCAGAGCTGACTTCAGAAATGGATGCTCATCTGTCTCAGAAATTAGCAAGGTTCCTGTAGCCAAGCATTGGAGATTCATCAATTTACTCAGTTTTCAAAAGCTCGTTTCATCCCTTTAAATCTCTCCTCAGGAAGGTCTTTACGGTCAAGATGAGTCCCACATTCCTTACAGTCACGAGTGTTATCCAACAGAGTCTGATTCTTGTTAAGAAAAGTAAGTATTAAAAACCCATCACTCAGCATATCTGGGCATGATTTGGACATGTACATAATGATTTAATTTGGAATGGATTCTTAGTGTTCCTAAAAATTCTCAGCAGAAAATAACTTTAAAAAACGGGAATTAATTCCAAACAGTTGGAATTAAATTAGTATATAAATAGTAATTACTGAGATTCATCCAAAGACCAATATTGGAAGAAGGAGGTTAAAATTGCAGTTTAAATTTGAATAATAACATTGACTCAGACACTGTAGATGGAAACAAAACAAAAACAGATTAAAGGATGATTTTTTTGATTGAGATGCATGTTGTTTTCTCTTGTGATCTCTATGCATTAGAGTTATGAAAATAACCCCTACTTTATTTTAATGTATTGTTATTTCTTGTGGGTTTTGGGTCGTCCATGAGGCATAATGTTGAGAAGGCTGACTCCATGAAGTTTTATCAGAGGCTTTATTTATCTATTAGAGCACTAATTTCTGTGCAGGGAAAGCTTAAGCATCTAAGCATGGCAAAGGCTATAATACCTACCATCAGACCTTGCATCCAAGGTTCCCCAAGCAGACTGCCTGGAGAACCCTGGACACATGTCTCTGCCTAATCAGGAGATGACCAGGCAGAAGGTCTGCTTTTTAAGAAGTCAGAAAATATCTGCTGCTTCTTCTTGCGCAGTTTCAGAATATATATCAGACTATATTGTTTACATTGGCTGTCCAATGATCTGGGGACCAAGTTCTCCTTGTCCAGCCAAGGGGGACAAGGTCATATCCAGTCAGAGCATGACTTTTGCTCATGCTCAGGAGAAATGTGTCCTACAGCACAGGGCCACAATTTCTAACATGATTTTACATTTCCAGTAATTTGGGAAACATGTTTGTTTATTTTTCCTGGTGTTTATATTGCTGTGAATGAACTACACTTTTTTTCTGCTTCTGAATTTTACAAACAGAAGAGTTTGGTGAATTTTATGCTCTCATTTTGTTTTCACTGCAGTTAAAATTGAAAACTTTCTGTGCTCTTTTGTCAGCCTCTCTGAGGCATCAGACTACCGCCCTGGGTCAGCACTAGCTGTGGTGTGTGTCCATGGAGAGTGGAAGGGATGGGTTGAACCTCCTGGAGGTGAGGGACTGTCGTGGCCCACGTGTCAGGCCCTATGAGCCTCATGGGGCAGCCCTGTGGCAGCTGGGAACACTCCAACACACACTGCACCTCCTGGAGTTCCTGACCCAGCCTTGGACTGGTTGGGACAGTGGGAACACTGCCCCTCACCCTGCTCCACAATGCCCATGGGCCAGAGGTCCTGCTGGGGGGAGGTGGCCACAAGGACCAGAGCAGATAAATTCTAAGGCGTGTGTTCTCCACGTGGTCACAGACCTGCCATCTGAACATTTCAGAGCTGGTCTTCCAATGACAGCTACATCTGTCTCCCTCTCTTTCTCCTCCTTATCTCTTCTTGCTCTCTCTCCTCTTTCTTTTCTCTCTTTTTGATGTGTTGAGCTGCTTAAAGCTGGAGGGATTAGGTTTTGATTAAGTGGTGTGCATTGGTATATGCTGGGTTGGTACTTTAGTGGAATGTTTTGTCTAGATTGTGTGATATCCTTTTGAATGTTTTGCCAAGTTCTTTTATGTTCTCCCCTAAATTATCAGTAAAAATACCCCTTGAGGAAAAGCCTGTGGCTTCTCTTTATGCTGTCTGGAGGGATTAAGATCCCTATATATATATTTTTGAAGTAAAACTCATAACTGAGTCTATGAGCTGGTAGCTCTGGGGCTGGGGTGTTACAGCCTCTTACACAAAGCGAATTCAGATTAATCCACTGCTATAACCAATGTTTATTTTTATTTTGTAAAGTAGATTATTTTTCTTTCTTTAAAAGCTAGGACAAGATATTCTAAGTATTTTCTTGTTGTTAATGTCATATATTCCATTATTACCTACAGAATTCTAAAACTTTTTCATGGTTATCAGATTTTAAAAGTGTTCCTGAAGTCTAGGGCAAATAAACATTAAATCATGTTATGCTATTTCCCATTTTCAATGTAATTTCTCAGATTACATCTCACTTTGGTAAACATAGCAGGAAGTATGGAGTGGACACTTTTGAAAAACTAAGAAATTTATGGTTTTGTGCCCTTTGGGGTATAATACATTATTCAGAAGCTGAAAAATTATTACTTATGAATGCTGACCACAACAGTACTTTTAAGATCATCATACAAAAAGTTGAAAAGACCAGCATCTAACAGGAATTAATTTCAGATATTGATTATTCTCCAGTGAATTGGAAAAAAACCAATTTATACTAATTTATTAATACTAATTTATTAACAATAATTTGTGTTAAATCCTTTGTGTGAGGTAAGTAAATAAATAAAAATAAATTATTGCACTGAGATAAAATTGCAACTATTTTAGGGGAGTATTTTACTTGCTTTCTGCTGAAATGTGTTTTTCAAATCAACTGAAATAGCTATATTTCTTAAGGCTAATGTAAATTTTGTGCTGCAAACCTTATATCTTGATAAATGGCTTGTTTATGTACTTGCATATTTGGCATCATACGTGGTCATTGCTAAAATAGATGGTGATACTAAATCCTGTCTGCCGACTTCAATCAAATATTGCAAATAATCTTTTTACCTCACCTTACCACACCTAACCCTAATAAATACAGGAAATCTAATGGGATTTGATTAAGCAAAAAAATAAAGAAACACATCTTTTCAGAGCATCTCAGTAGTTTTTGGTCTGACAGCTACAGAGCTTGGAAGCACATATCCTGTCTGGTGAAACCACTAAGAGCAATTATATGCCTGATGGTGACCAACTTCTGTTTCTTCTAAAGAAAAAATCAACTCAATGAAAACATTTTAGGATAAATTGGATGTTGTTAAACTGTCATGAGTTCCCTGCCATTTGAAGAGTTTACCACGATGCATGTGATCTTATTCCAGTCATTCCATGGTTGATAACAGAGCTATTAGATTACAAAAACCCCACATATTGGGTAACTCAGGTTTGAAAACCCAAACCTTTACTGCACAAGAAGTCAAAATTGCTTAGCTACTGTATTAAGGGTCAACCTAGATTTCCTATAAATTTAGATTACAAAATAATAGAGCTCTTCTATTTGGCTCTTACTGAAAGTGTTTATACACTGCCAAGGTCTGTTGTCACAGTATTTGTGACTGGTTTATTCCCCTTCTATAAATCAGACAACAGAAGAAGTTTATCGGCAAACTGAATAAAAAGACCCACATAATAATTTTCTGCTCTCTCACCCCTTCCCTCAAGAATTCATTCAGCATTTGAGAGAGAAGTGAAAAAGGAAAGGCAATAAAAAAGTGGATAATGTGTGAAACTCTCACAAGTATATGTAGACTGTGAGTCCTTGGGACAGGAAATTTTTTTTTTGCCTTAAGTTTATATTACATCTAATACAATAGTTCAGGGTTAAAGCATCAAAATGCTACTGTCATCAAAGAGTAAAACAATGCATTAATAACTCTTCAGGAAGAGCAATAGATAAGAATGCATGTCAAAAGAGACCATTAAATCAAGTACTGAATTTATTCGAGCCACCTGTCATTGATATGAAATCTCATGCAAAGAGCAGGAACACATACACAACATAAAGCAATTTCTTGTAATTTTCTCTTACTAGAGAAAGACAACCAGTCAACCAAAAGGCATGTGGATATAAGCAAGTATTTATTTAGCATTTAGTGACAAAAAATAAAACCAAAAATCCCCATAGAATTCTAACAGTTGCTCAAATACCTATAGAAGTTTCAAACCTAAATTTACGTGATTGGAATGCATGTTTTAACTTGTTTTCAATATAAAATTACTTCTGCCTTAATAAAGAAAATCTGTGTTTTTTCATCCCGTAAGACACTTCATTTAAATAAAAATTATTTTTTCTGGACTTAAAATAATTTTTATTTTTACTTTAGAGATTTTGATATATATTACTTCATGCAACTATTATACTGATATTAATAATCCCTAAATCTTCTCATATTTAGACTAAATTGCACCATTTTTTTAAAACTTTATTTTAAGGATGTCTCCAACAATAAAGAATGATAAAAGATTGAGGTTTGGGGGTTTTCTCCTGTTTGCCTTTTGTTGTTGTTGCTTTGCTTTTTTTTGGTTTTTGTTTTGTTTTGTTTTGTTTTGTTTTGTTTTGTTTTATTTTTTGTGGTTTTATTTATTCTTTTTTTCCAAAAAAACTTATTTATATGTCCCAGCAGGAATTTGGCCTTTTTGGGAAGAGCGTGGAATAACATATGTGTCCACTGTACTGTTCTTATTTTTATTAGCTTATTCTGTCATTCCTTTAATTCGTTAATTCTACCAAAATTAAGAAATAGGATCTGTACATCCTATTTTTCCCCACAGTGACCTTCTATTTGCCTGGATAACTTTCAGTTTAAATTCTGTCCTCTGATGAGTTTATCTTGTCCTGTCTTGCCATTATCTGAAAAAAATAAGGATTGAAAATGGATACTTTAAATTGTGATCACACTCAAACTAGCAGACAGAATAAAATCGCACAGTATTTCACTACAAACAATGGAGAATAAGCTACTCTCCAAAACCACAATTCTAATCAGTCAAACAGCTGTTTACTAGTCCAAATAAAAACAAATATCCCATTTCCTTATTTCTATTGCATTTCATTTGATATTGTTTTCTAAAATCAATCCTCATAAATAGTTGTCCTTTTAATAATGGATCTTTCATGAATAAATGAATATTTCAAAAATAAACAGCTATGTTTGTAATGACTATCCAGTCTACCAAATGAAACATTAGTTGTCATTTATTCATCCTTCATCAACATCAAAATTTGACTTTACTTCCTTGTCTGTTTTGCTAGTGTAAAAAATTATTTTAGTCATATGGCTGCTTTATCATAAAATTCGTGTGAAAACTGCCTTTTATAAACAAATGTGTCTCATTCATGCATAAAACATTAACTATTAAAATATGGAAATTTAAAGAGTTCATTGTTATCATCATAGAGAACAAAAGTAAAACCTGAGCTTTCTGCTTACAGTATTTTAAGTAAAAGTTTTTGACCCCATTAGAATGATCAAAATAGCTTATTGCCTGCTTTCTCAAGAGATTACTTCAGATCTGATACCAAATAAATATTTTATATCAAAGTAGATTGTAGTGAACCATGTCTACTATATATTAGGAAACAAATTCAGAAATATTTGTCACATATTTTTCTTATTTGCTCTCCTACATGAACTGTGGTGTAAATGGCATCTTCCTCTTGGGTTGAGCCCCCTTGATCCCTGTTTGCACACCCTAATGGCAGCACTCCATCCTTGAGGTCCTTTCCAACTTGGCATTCTATGATTTTAGGATTCTATGATAATTGTTATATTATTTAATTGTTTTACCCCACTTTAGAGAGTAGACTGATAGAATAGTAATTTCCTATATTAATTGAAATTTAATTTATCTGGAACAACCTCTATTATGTTACATATTTCTACTTTAAATATTACTATAAACATCTCGGCAGTAAACAATTTTGCAAAACCAAAATCATAATTTAGAATGCTTTTAGTTTACTAATACTTTCTTACATGAATAACAGTTTCTGATGGAAAACAGTCTCAACTGGCAGAAAATTGCAATTTGCTTTGCTAAAGGAACTGAGAGTAATTTGTGTATATGTACTTCGGTAAATATCATGAAGAAGCATAATTATATTTGGTCTTGAAAATTTCATAATGGCAATACAAATCCTGTCACATTAACTATATCCTAAACTTTGATGATTTTTTTAAATGAAGAATAAAAATATCACATCTTAATACATTATGAAGCATGACACAAAATTGCATTGCTACAGGGCTCTGAAATAACCTGAGAAAAATTAATCTGAAAATTGGCTCACCACTCCTATCAACACAAGATTATAAATCACAGAATGCTTTGCACATATTTATTCAGAATAAATTCCCTTGATTTCTAACATATGGATCCGTATATAGAAGTTTTGCAGTTCAATGCCAGCTGACGAATACTATGCTAACCTGCATCTCTCATCTGCAAATGTCTGCAATGTTTTTTAAGATCACAGTTGAATTAATTTTAGAAGTTAGATATCAGTGGAGAATAATTCTTTAGATACACAAATTTGTAAAATATTTGGTTAAAATCTGCTTGCCAATACCTGACATGCTGAGCTCCAAGGCATTATAAAGTAAAACACCTGCACATTAATTAAATGATCGCTACAAAAAACACCTCCTTGACTATCAGAGGAAAACAAAATGCTATAAGGATGTGCAGCAGTGAGACAGTCATAGTTTAAACCAAAAAATGGAACACGAAGTGGCGCCAAGAGTAAATTAATATATTTGATGACCAAGTATTTCAATAACTTTATCTAATTTGGAAAACAAATACTGTGTTCAATACAGATATTTAAGTTATCTCTGAAATATTAGATGAATTTAAGCTTCCAAAACACCCCCAAAAATTTGCAAATAACATTTTTTCAAAACACATAAATTACTCAGATAACAAGCAGTTTGAAAACTTATAATTATGCTCTCTCTGTTTTACGCATGAATTACTATGCAACTACTCCTTAATAAATTATTTTTGATTGGAAACCTTTTCCATTGGTATCAAATTAGTGGCTGAATAATTTAAATAATAGGGGCTGTTTCAGGTGCATTTGTGTCCATTTACCTATGATTTGACATTTAAGGCTCTTTGATTTAGAGCACAGTGGAAGCATCACAAAAATCCTTTGTCTTGCATGGATCTGGTATCTCTGTCCTCAGGATGAGTATGGGTGCAATATTTTAAGGTGAGTTGCATAACTAACTTTGAACAGATTGATTTTGGTTTAAAAGGCAATACTAGGCCTGAATGACGTCTTCTCACATCATTGATTTGACTTCAGTGAAAATTTTAAAAACTATTTTTTTTTTTTTTTTAC
>WEIV01028636.1:0-17987 GCA_013390005.1 Calyptomena viridis | reverse complement strand
AGGGGTGGGGGGAGAAAGGTGTCTGTAACATCTATCAAACTGCTCACCCTTAAACTCTTACGCTCTGATTTTAGCAGTAGTAATAGTTATAGTAGTAGTAAATTCTTAACATTCTAAGTTAGAGCCTGTTTTGCTTGTGTGAAGTAGTTAATAAACAGTTGCTTGTAATCCTTATCACAAAAGTCGAGGGTTTTTTTTTCCCTCTCTGAGAAATTTTAGATCTACGTGTGGGCTCTCGACTTTTAGCCAGAGTCAAACCATGACACCTAGCAATACTCCAAAACTAAAATCACAGCCAGAAAGAGTTGAGACAGCACCATGACTGCAGTGATTTTAAAGTCTCAGCTAAAGGTGAATAGTCAAAATTGCCTGCTTCAGATGTTTTGAAGAAAAGTATGCATTTGCTTGTGATATCCAAGTAGAAAATGATTCTTTAAAATCTCCTAGACTATACAAGAACACACAGATATCTCGATAAACAAGTGCAAATTATTCACATTTCTGTAAGGACTTGTAGATCGTCTTAGTATTGTTCACACTACAAAGTTTACGATAGGTACAGCATTCATAAGGTGTGAAAGATCCATGTTATTTTTATACAAATGTCTGTATGTTTAAAAATGCTATTTTTATATCTATGTCTAAATACCAGTAAGGAAGTGAATCTAAAACTTGTTTGTTATTGCTTCAGAGCAGGCAACAACATTTTGCTGCAGTGTATTATTCCTCTGGCTGCTTGTCTCTTGGTTGTCTGTAGAATGAACTGCAGTGAACTTCATAATGAAAAATATTGGATTTTACTTGGTCTCCATTCTATTTGTTCCTTTTCCTTTATGGCCTGAGAAGGTTCCTAAATAAAAAATGGTTCTTTTTTTGAAGCTTTTGCTAACTTTACTGTCATCTTGACAGTCTAGACAGCTCAGATCTTGGATATGCTCATTCTATGTGTTTTCAGTGTTATGAAATCATAGTGTTTCCTTCAAATTTTCCAATACTAAATTTATAGGTACATGAAATTCCATGGCTGAGAAAAAACAAACCAACAAAAACCAACCAAACAAACAAAGGAAGAAAGACTAGCTCCTTTTAAAAAAATTGTATTTCAGCCTCAAGTTCCATTTTTACTATGACCATGAAATGAAAAGGTTTTTATTTTTTCCAGACACAAAAGTGACACTTAACTGATGAAATCTATCATCTCATGCTTATCCGGGGGATACAGGTTTTAAATTGTACCAGAATGGGCTAGTCTTATAATCCCACAAATACTATCATCACCGTCATCATCACCATCATCATTACCATCATTATCATCATCATCACCAATCGCTGCCAGTCACTTCTGTTTTTATATACTGTTACTACAGTTCTATTTTTTGATGTATTTGTAATTTTGAAATGGAATATAAAATACAGCTAAATAATAATTAATATAAAAAAGAACCTTTTTTTAGGAGAAATAATATTTTCAGGTCATCAGAGGAAATATTACATCAGGATAGCAACTGGATTTATCAATTTAGTTAAACACTATTGTTGGAAAGCTCAAGAAACATTTGATAACATTTGATAACAGGAAACATCAAGGGTGTTTCTACAGTCTTTCTATCCTTTCTACAAGGGTGTAAATCAGTCTTTCATTCTGACAAAATATTTGACACCTTATAAATCTGCAGAGGATTTTAACTTCTCAGTCTTCCATATGAAGCTCATTGATGTTGGTTTATTAAAGCTCGTCCAGTTTGAGCACTTTTCTCACTGCACATAGTTACTGTCAGCACCAGTTTCTACATCCAATATCTAGTTCTGACCCGAGTTACTTTTTTCCTTCAAGATTTTTGAGATCTCTTTTTCCTCTAACTCTTTCGTCAAATATGATTCCTAGTGATTTTGTAACTGCATCCTTGTGATTACAACTGTAATCCTCTGTGGAATCACAACAGAGGTCCCAAGTTAATATTCCATCCATACCATTGTGAATCCATTCCATTTCATCAGCATTCCTGTTTAGTTGCTTGTTTCTTGTTTTTTCTCTTCACACTCAAATCCCTTTCAGTGCTACCCCTCCCATGCACATGCCCATCCCCTATTGTACTGTCTTCCAGCACTGGGGTCCATCTCACCTAGATTTTTCTGACTATTTCTTGCTTATTCTTATTTAGGAATCTCAGTCTTTCTTACCTCTGGCTTTTACACCATTAACTAACTTCTTCAACAAATCCATATTTCAGCTGTCTTCTTTTTTATATCAGTTGTCAACAGATAGAGGAGGGAGGAACTGAAGCAACTGGTATGTTTCTCTTTGAGAAAAGATTGTATTTACAGGTGGTTTTATGTTTGTCCTTCGCATCTCAAATTTAGCACTGAGGAAGTGAATGGATAACAGCTTCCATATTGTTTCTGTCTACAACATTCAGAGACTTCAGCTCAGTGAGCCCAGAAGTTCATTGATTGCTCATACAATTTTGTCCTAATGTGTCACATTTTAATCCAATCCAAAAAATTAAATTTGCCTCCTCCTACTGAGACTGAAGATAAGTGCAGATATGATTTAGTGAACAGGTTGGATTGAATTTACTTTAGAATAAAGAGAAGAAAAAGCTCCCCACACTTGCTGGCTTGAGTAGAACCTGTTTGATTCAAGTTGCTTCTCCTAACTACATACATGTATAAATAAATTAGCTTTGCTGCAAACATATTTGCAAAATTTGAATATTTGGTCTGTCACAAAGATTTAAATAACCACAGGACAACAACAACTGTCATTAAGGTACTAAGTGCATTTCAGGTAATCAAGAGAAAATAGTGTCATACTGTGTAGGCAGTAGCCAAGGGTAAGTCCATCTATTCCTGTGAGACCTTCAGAGCAAGACCTATCCTCTTTCTAAAAGATATCTCCCTGTATAACCTCAAGATATTGGGTACAATAAAAGAATTAATTGATGTTATGTTGTCTGTGTTATACAGGTGATAAGACTAAATTACTTTGGGTTTTTTTAATCCACTTCAGTGGAATAACATCTAGTTGTTTCATGTTGAGTAGTAAAAGAGTTTAAGCCCAGGAATAAGTAAAAATTATTTTTCTTTTTTTCCCTTTGTTTTTTACATGAAATATAGGAACCTTTTTAAGTTAAAAAAATAAACTAGACTTCGTTGTATATTTTTCAGTGTTTATTTGAACATTGAAGGGCTAAGAAATAAATATCCACTGTTTATTTTCTTGCATGACATTCTATAACCATTTGCTTTATTCAACACAGACAATTTAGTACACAATGATATTGAGATTTTAATCCTCAATGTCATTGACATATTATATGCAAGCTTTAGCAGGAAAGGTGTTGATGTATTAAAAGTGGATAAATAGA
This sequence comes from Calyptomena viridis, assembly GCA_013390005.1. Lineage (NCBI taxonomy): Eukaryota > Metazoa > Chordata > Aves > Passeriformes > Eurylaimidae > Calyptomena > Calyptomena viridis. The sequence goes on along the minus strand of WEIV01028636.1, from coordinate 14,619 downwards.
ATGACAAGAAAACAGTGAGTCTAATTCTTTATATAGATTATGTCAGAAAAAACGCTATTTATTTAATGGAACTGGTAAATGTAGAACAGATGTGTAAATAGAAATTAAACTTTTTGTTTAAAACTTAAAATACCCAAAGCATGAGAATGGAACTTCAACACAGTAGAAAACCAAAGCCAACTTAATAATTGATCCAGATGAATACTGAGCATCCACAACCCCCAGTGGGCCTGGAGTCTGCAAGTTTGTTTACAGATTGCAAGTCATGTCTGAGTGCAAATTTTAGCAGGATATAAGTTCTTTAAATTGCAAAATCTCTTAAATTCTCTAATCACTGTTACTTTTTACTACATGACACCTCAATGTATTTTTATATGCAATTCTTTACTATCTTATCCAGATGAAATAATTAAGAAGCAAATTCACTCCCTCCGCTCCCTCCAAAAAACCACCCTCCTTATTATCACCTCCTTATTATCCTTTGGTTCTTAAGTTTAATAAACAGTAAAGGTCCTACACTATTTTCATTATGATCACTTTTACAGTTTGGGGAATACCAGTACCGACCTGCAGAAATCATGGTCTTTGTCTTCATATCAGCTTTATATATAAAGGTTCTGCTTCATGGCTTATTAAATATGATTTGATTTTGAAAGCTAGTGAAATTTTTTGAACCCAAGAAATGCAGAAAAAAGCATGAGCAGAGAAAGGAAGTGGTTCTCCACCAAAATTTATTAAGGTTGTTTTTTCCATGGGGAAATACTCAGTGGCATTCTTCATTATCTCACCCAAAAAGTAGCTAATCCGAGACGCCACTGGGAACAAGTCTGAGTTATAAAATCTAAAAAGTTGCTTTTAGTTTTATTATTATATCTTACTTTACTACAGCACTTTGCACAAGATAATATTCAGCCATTCTGTTTGACAGTTGCCTTGACTCCTTCACAACAGTGCTAACCTGATCTGATGGGACCTGGAGATGATTTTCGTAGGTCAGCAGAACTTAGGCTCACATAAATAAAATTGCTACATGGCAACACATAATTAATAACCACACCTTACTATATACACTCATGAAGTTGTTTTTAAAAAGAAAATTCAGGGAATTACATGTTATATACTAATTTGCCTATCTGCTGAGCATCACTGTTGAGCTTCCTTCATATATTCTTTGTATATTAAAAAGGCCAGTTGTGCATTTATTAGACCTTGAGTGACAATAGCTATATGTGAACATAACAGGAGAATAAACTATTTTTTCTAACATACAGTGAAGATGAAAGTCATTATTTTCTTTGTGTTTTCTCAGATGTGCCTGAGTTGCTAAAATGGCAAAGTTGGAAAGTACTGCATCAGATCTGAAAAGAACCAAACTTACTTTAATATTTTGTGTTTTCAAAATATCATCATTAAAGAGTATTCTGAGTAGAATAAAGCTGAATATGACTTACAGTCAGAGAAAAAATTGATTTAGCTAGTTACTACAGAAGGTTTGATAGCTGGCCTACCAAATGACCTTTGAGATGCATGAGGTTTGATGTGACTCACAGCAAAGAAGAGAAGAGAACACGAAAGGTAGAAATCAACATATAAGTTGAAGACCTGTTGCTTATCTGATTATAGTACAGGAGACAGAAGATAAATGTATAGGTCTGTTTTGTAGCTCAGCAGAAAGTATGTCAGTGTTTTGTACCCTTGCTCAGAAGTTGTCATAGGAGAAAAGAGATCTTGTTACAATGACAGTGCTAAAATACATTCAGTTATATAAAGTGCTGATAAAATATGGTACTTATACACTTTTTATACAAGTTTTTGTTCCGATACATATATTAAATGCTTTGACATGTCAGACTTGAAGCCATAATTTTATTCTTCAATTATTTCATCCTAAACAGCATAGTGTTACTTAAAAGAACTATTTATACTATAGACAAAAACATTGTGTGGTTCCCCATCTGTGGTTCTCACTTTCCGTAGAATCTTATTGGGTGAAAAAGAGTACAAGAAAATATCTTAGTGGCATTCGTACAGAAATATGTGATGTTAATTTGATTTTCCTTATACATTTAATATGTACATATGACTTATCAAGCAGTATTTATCTTGATCGGGGAGGAGCAGTAGTTTTTATGTTGTCCCAATGGGAATCATTTAGAACTTACTATCCCTGACGAAGTTTCTCTGAGTGTTGCATTATTCTTGTACATTATGAGTGTGTACAGTGCAGAAGCCAACACAGCAGCATAAGGGAACAAGAGAACACAACAGGACAGTTGTACTGCAGGACAGACAGGAATTGTATGCAGGAATACAATTCTTGCACACTAGCCCTCAGTGTGGTCATTGCCTTTTATTCCCAAGCTTGAAGAGATGGGAATAGGGTAACTAGGGCTGAATGCACATAGGAGAATATGTATGGTCATACATATTCTGCATGGACTCATATGCATTCGAATATATATCTCCTGTGTGCTATTGTTAGTCTTTTATAATGCTCTAGTTTGGCAAAAATTGAATTATAATTTGTCATGATTTAAGCCATTTAATTATCTGAGATTGAATGTGTTATGTTGCAAGGCTTGACAGTCACTACTTTCCTAAATGGCAAATCAAAACCACACTGTTATAACCAATGTGCTTTCTTGAGAATATCTGAGCTGATAGCCCATATTCCACCGGAATAATTACATTGTACCATTGTTTGAGGACACAATTTCAAACTGCCACATCAAATGGTGCAATACAAATCAGTGTTATACCCCAATTAATTTCCTACAGAATTATTATATCCCAATTAACCTCCTGCTCAGTTCCTGTGCAACCATTAATTCTCCCTCCACACTCTTCTACTGACTGCAGATGGAAAGAAGAGAGTGTTTTCATTTTCTCTCTTTATAATTATCTTTCTTCCTCCCTGACCCTCATACTGTTCACCACACATATCATTTTGATTCACATGGACCATTCCTATGAGTTTGTTTGCTGTGCTATTGGAATGAGAGGGGAGTAAACAAACCTGAACAATTACCTTGCCCTCAGTCATTTGCACAGAAATGAAAAATACATCCAAACAAGAGCAAACTGTGCTGCAGTAAAAGGACAAAAAAACCCCTTCTGGGCACCCTGTATGTGCAACTTGTGTCTAAATCTCTACCTACAACACGGCTGCAGATGTGAAGATCTATTTATTTTGTGCAGCATAAAACTTGAATGGTTTTATTAAAAAAAAAAAAATTACGTGTAACAGAAGAACATGTATTATCTAGGACCTTCACTGGCAGAGACTGTTATTACCAACCACTTTTAAATAGCTAAGGTTCAAGAAATATCCTTTTTATGTTAAAAACCAGTTTGCCTAATTTTTCTAATATACTTCCTCTAGGACAAAAATGTTGGGATATAAACAGACTGGAGGACTTCTCAAGGCTTGTTAATATTCATCAAAAAAATCCCCCAAAGTAATAAAAAAGTAATATCACCATCATTTAAAGTTTAATGAGATTGCTTAAAAAATAGGATATCACATAGATGTATGTGACAAAACTTGTACACAATGGTATTGTTTTCATCAGGAGACTGTTAGACATGATGGCATGGATGCCAATCCAAGAAATCCGAATTACTGGTTTAGCAATTGATGTTTCTCTGGGGTTCCTTTCATTGCTGTTATGAGGAACATACCAGCATAAGCACACCTATGTAAAATAGAGGTGTGCTGTCACATGCACAACAGNGTATGGTATCTCCTAGCCACTTCCTTTTCTTACTGGGAGATTTTAAAGCAATTTACTTATAAAATGCCTACATTTTATATAATTACCTTTACAGATAGTTATATACTTCATATATCTATATATATACTAGTATATGTATATATATACTTCTATTTATACACTTATATATAAGTCTACTTATATGCTTACATACTTATATTTGAAGCCATTTACTTAAAAAATTGTTTACCAAATATAATAATTTTAACATTTATCTTTCAACCATTCTTCAAATTAGCAAGTCAAATATTCTTGTAACTTTAATACATCCTGGTGATCACTTTTCAAAAACACGTTCAATGTTCTTTATGGAGAGTTCAGATGTTTTTGAATGAAAAGAACCATGAAATTTAAGTAGTTTCCTGCCCCCTCTTCTCACACTTAAAATGTGATATTGCAGGTTCAGTCATTCTCTGTTCACTTCCAGTAGGATTTGCCTGTCAAAACGGCTGCAGTGACTCTCTCCCACTATGATAATCAGATTTTCTATTCTATTTTGAGAGGGAGTTATGCAAGTGGAAGGAAAAGACCACAATGCCTGGAACTCAGACCCTTACATAGCTCTTTTGGGCAGTGTTTTCTTCCTATCAACACTATAAAATAAGAAATCTACCTGGTTTTCCAGTTCTTTGCTCCCTCTTACACATTGTGTCAGAAGAAGGGAGTACATAGATATTTGTCTCTTAATCTCTTGATTTTAAAAATGGGCCTCACTGATAGNCAGAAAAAGTTTCCCAGTATGTCTTGAAAGCCATAGGTCCTGACTTGCATATATCCAATTTCTGATTTCTGGGGCTAAATTATGTCCTGTATTGTACATAGAAATAAAAATATTAGCCTTACATTTTGTAATGTGACAAGATTCAGCAATTTATCTATTTAACAATTAGATGGATAAAAATCTACACCTATACAGAAGAGAGAGAAATTTAAAGGAATAAAACATAGCAAGACACAAATATACCACAAGAAAATGGGCAAAGGAGAAAGATAAGAAAATACATNAAATATAATAATTTTAACATTTATCTTTCAACCATTCTTCAAATTAGCAAGTCAAATATTCTTGTAACTTTAATACATCCTGGTGATCACTTTTCAAAAACACGTTCAATGTTCTTTATGGAGAGTTCAGATGTTTTTGAATGAAAAGAACCATGAAATTTAAGTAGTTTCCTGCCCCCTCTTCTCACACTTAAAATGTGATATTGCAGGTTCAGTCATTCTCTGTTCACTTCCAGTAGGATTTGCCTGTCAAAACGGCTGCAGTGACTCTCTCCCACTATGATAATCAGATTTTCTATTCTATTTTGAGAGGGAGTTATGCAAGTGGAAGGAAAAGACCACAATACCTGGAACTCAGACCCTTACATAGCTCTTTTGGGCAGTGTTTTCTTCCTATCAACACTATAAAATAAGAAATCTACCTGGTTTTCCAGTTCTTTGCTCCCTCTTACACATTGTGTCAGAAGAAGGGAGTACATAGATATTTGTCTCTTAATCTCTTGATTTTAAAAATGGGCCTCACTGATAGACTACAAAACAATGACCTCATACTCATGTAAATTCAATTGAAAAGTGATTACTAATTAATATGTGTCAATGTTATTATACCAAATAGAGAGCAGAGGGAAACAAATCACAGGACAAGTATTTCAGCTTAATCTCTCTTAACCTGAAACTAATAAAACTACAATCAGAAGTAGAGTTGACAGAATAATTCTGAGTGCTCACACATACCCATTATATGAATTTGGTTTTTTAAATTTTTTTTTCAGGACTTGGAGTATATTTATTTACCATCTCCAATTCAAAATCTAAAGATCCAAACTCCTTGTTCTATATACAAAAATCATATTTTATATTCTTGTTAAACTAAGTAATTATTTTTCAGCTTGGTGAGGATTCAGATATTTTATGAACATATATTAAAAAATATACACTCTATATAGAATTTGATTCAGAAAAATATCTATTCATATATATTCATATACTCTAAGTTAAACCTATGCTTAAGATTTTTATTTATTAAGAGAAATTTATAATCTCTTTTTACTGCATATATCTAAAAACATATACAACATGTGTTCTTTAACCCAGGTTTCATATCAACAAAGGATCCATAAATGTCTTCTGAGGATTTTGAAGAAATCATGATATTGCTTTGATTGTCAGTCAAATCATGATTGCCAAAATATGCCAATGTTATACTACTGAGAGGAATTTTTTGTATAACACATTTGTCACAATGTTTACTAATTACCAATAAGAAGTTAAGTTTTTCTCATTCCATACTGTACCACAAACTGTTACTTGATAATGATTTATGATTTACTATTTTGGGTTTTAAGTAGATTTCAAATGAGAATATTTATATGTAGTAAATCAAGACAAAACAGCCTTAATTAGAACTGCCCCCTGGAGTAGGTGATATAATTACTATGTAGGTAGAGCCTGGGAAGACAAAGAAAATTTTAGGAAAAAATTAAGAGTTGTACAAATTTGATTCATTTACTAAAACCAATATCAATTCTACTTTCAAAATTCTGCCATTGACTCATCACATGGTTTTTGTTCAGTCACAACACATCTTAGTTGACTATCAGCTGAATAAGAAAAATAATAACTGTATTAAAAGTTTGTCAGAAGAATAAGAAATACTAAGGATAGTGAAGAGTTTTTTAAAGAATTTTTTTAGAATTATAATTTTAGTAAATGAGGAGAATCTTGACGTGTGCATTTTTAATTAAGAAAAATTAAAAGAGGGAAGGTTGAAGTAAAGCAATTATTATCCTATTCTGTACTGGGGGGGAAAAAATCAGTCTAAGGTAATCTCAGTACAAATGCAATATACAAAGACTTAAAAAGCAAAAATATGACGTTTCTTTGTCTTTCATATTCCTAAATCATAAAACCACAGAATTGCCTGGTTTGGAAGGGACTTTAAAGATCATCTTTTTCCACAGAACTCCATCCAACCTGGCCTTGAACACTTCCAGGAATGGGGCAGCCACAACTGCTTTGGGAAATGTGAGATGTGAAGGAAGAAGACTTTGGTGAAGACTGAGGCAAAAATGTTGTTGAGTACCTCAGCCTTGTCCTTATGTGTTGCTACCAGTTTGCCAGTCTTGATGTTACCAAGACAATTAATGCATTTAACTAAATGAAAATGAATTAATTTATTTATTAATTAATTTCAAGAGGTTGTTAGTACTAAAGGTCTGATGTACCACTATGGTCACTTTAAAAAGTGCCCTAAATTTTCTGTCACACAGTAACAAGGAAATAGATTTTGCAGTCAATTTTGTAATATATTTACAGATATTCCTTTAGAGAAGAATCCACCTCAGAAAAGCAGAAGGCAACATTGACAGACATACAGCATAGGTACCATGACGGTCAAAACTACTCAAAACCATTTAGAGTTTAGGCACTAATTTCAATAAAATTTTGAATTAATTGAGATTTTTGGTAGAAGAACAGTTAGAACAGAATCACTGAATTTTGAGATATCAACACAACACATAATGATTTAACCTCAAATAATATGAAAAACTGAGGTGAAAGATTTCTTTATATTTGAGCTTCAAAGCAATATGGCATGTTTACATTCAGGTCTGTTTCCTTTAACATGATACAAATAGTAGGTGTTTTTGCAGAGAAACACCTTGGAAAGGAAAGCTTTATAAGATCACCCATAACAGGGCTTGAGGCCTGTTCATAGCAACATGTCCACAGTCTGTCATTCATAACTGCTTCTTAAATAGAAAACTGTTGCTACTGGGAGGCTTTTCATACTTTTTGTGTTAATTCATCTCTTCTGTATGCTGAAGCAACAACACAAGTGAGATATGAAACTTGTGTTCATGTACTTCTTTCCTCTCTGCCCTGATTATGTGGTCCTTTTCCTCCATAGCTGATGGAAATTCTGATACCAGACATAAGTTTTTAATAGTTTTTGTCAGCCAGAAAGATTAATGGGCAGCAGAATAACAATTGGATTGCATTTCTACTTTCTCTTTAGATAGAGAAATGTGAGTTTATTACCATATGGTCATAATATCATAACATCAGAGAACAGTTGAGGTTGCAAGTGAACTTTGAAGGTCACCTCATCCACGCCCTCTGCTCAAGCAGGGCCACCTATATCCAGTTGCCCAGGGCCATGTCCAGACGGCTTTTGAATATCTCCAAGGAGGGAAACTCCACAACTGCTCTGGGCAACCTGTGCCCAGTCTCAGTCATAGTTAGGAAGTGTCTCCTTATGTTCAGACTGAATTTCTTGTGCTTTAGTTTGTGTCCTTTTCCTCTTGTCCTGTCACCCTTAACAGCCTGGATTAGCCTTTTTTTTACTCTTCCTTCAGGTGTTTATGCATCCCTCCTGAGCCTTCTCTTTAGGCTAAATAGCCCCAGCTCTCTTAATTGTTTCTCATATGGGAGCTCTTCCAGTCCTTTGACCATCTTAGTGTCCTTCACTGGACTCTCTCCATTTCTTTATTGCACTGAGAAACCCAGAAATGGAAACAGTACTTCAAATGTGGCTGAATAAAGGGGAATGATCATTTTCTTCCACCTGATGGCAACACTCACTCTTAAACAGCCCAGGAAAGACAGCGTTGTTCTTCTTTGCCACAAGGACATGTTGCTGGCTTGTGTCCACCAGGATCACCAGGAGTTTTTCTACAAAGCTGATTACATGATAAATTAGATTTTTAATAAATGAACATGTATAATGGTGGGTAAGTATCAAGAAATTGTGACAACATGATTTGGAAATTCATTACCTTTTAATTTCTTTACCTTAGGGGGCCTTGTCCAGAATGCACTTATATATGTAAATGTGTGATGTTACTCTGAATCGTGCCATAAAGGATCTTTTACTTCTCCATGGATTTTGGTGAGGTTTTTTGCTGATTAAATCCTTAGACCTAAGGGCCTAGAGATGAAGTCAATCACACTTTGGCATGTTCCTGATGTGCTGTTGGCCCATACTTAACTACATATAGGGTTACTGAAAAAAGACAGGGAAAAGGCTTTCAAGAAATTGTTTGACCTTCTACTTTGTTTCTAGCTGATGTTTTGATCCTATTGGTTTTATCAAAACAATATAAACCTCTATTAGTCTTAAAGAACAGTCTCCATTATGCTTAGTGAAATATGAATCTGTATTTCATAAACATTTCCAGATGTTTGGAGAATTCCATTTTACTGAATTAGACTAGAAAATAGCTTCCAGGTCTTTCTCTGCGCAATATTTGTCCAGGTGAAACACAGAAAGAGTTTTGTTAAAGCAAACAATTTCACACAATTTGCAAAGTGAACATTCTAATATGCATCAGAGCTCAACATTCAGTAAAAATTATTCTGCCTAATTTTAATTTAGATTGCTTAGCCTTTTAAGACTATAGGCAGTCCCTAGAGTACTATCCTTCCTAGGATGCTGCAAAGCGATGGTGTCAACTATTAGTTTTTCCAACCATTTTCTGCGTTTAATTGTGAAAGAAATGGGCAGTGGTCTTCAGAGCTTTAGGTGGTCTTCACCTGGTGGAGAAAGAAACCAATCAGAACCATGATACCATTAAGTTTTTTCGCAGTTAAATAACAGACCCAAGTGAAAATCAAAAAGAGTATGCAGGGTGTCTGAATGTGTCTGACAGTTACATGGAAAAAAAAAGAAATAAGGAAAGAATTAAGCTGTGAAAAGGAAGAAGGGAAGAACCCTGTTTGGTGAGGTGGTAAATCTGTGAGATTGTCTGTCGTGTAACACATACCACACTAGAGAGAAATATGAAAAGCCTTGTATTCCAAAACAACCACACCATACATATAATTGAATGTCAGGTCCCATAAGCAGTAATACTGGGTCATTTCATGCAGACTAATTAGCACTGCTTCCCTACAAGACTAATTAGAATACTTGAACTGAGGAGTTCATGTGCTGCTGGGGTATCTCAATGCCTGCAAAGCTATTTCATTTCCAAACCTAGAGCTAAGCTATTCAAAGCCAGCTCAAGTATCACTGAAAAGCCCAGCAACTATTTCCAAATAGTTTTTACCTGGTTATGTATCAGATAAAAAAAAAGGATCACTTAATAGGTCTGTGGTTTCAGGAATCAAATTAGAGGAGCAAGGGCCAAGCTGTGCAAAGATAAGCAGATGGAAAGAGCAGATGATGTCTCTTGAGAACTGTGCCAGAATTTTCTCCATAACAAATGATCATCTTATGTTTCTTGGTCTTCTAAAGCAATTCAACAGCTTTTCATGTGTTTAACAGGTTTATCTTCTAACCCTTCATGGAACTTTGGTTAGAAGTATTTATAATTTTTTTTCCACAGGTTAAAGCAAGGAAAATGGTGTGGGAGGATTTGTTGTTCATCAGAGATATGTTTTAAAATTATAATTTGATCATTATTAACCATGAATAAGAACTACATACCTTTATATTTAATTACAATATATTATAAAGCCTTCCCTGGTGAAGAAAATCTCACTTCAAAGCAACAAAGTAGCATAATATGCAAAATTTCAAAAATATTTTATTAACAAAGAGAAAACCTGCAGGAATGCTATTAGCATCTCAATATGACACCCATTATACTAATATGTGTATCATTCAGAAAGTCTGAGTGAAGAAAAAATTATTTTCCACATATTGGAAGCATAAGTACACATAGAGCATATAATTAATTCAAAGATATAATGGCTTATTTCTTAAGTAATTTTTCCCCACTAATATTCAAGATCATCCTTAGTTATGTTTATCAGATGAGTAATTCATATTTAGATATTTTGTGTTATATATTTAGAGGCCCTAACATTTATTACATTAAATAAATAAATTGATGGTGGAAAAAAATCTTCTGTTAATGTAAAGAAAAAAAAAAATTAAAAGTAAAAATGTAGTGAAATATGCAGAAGCAATTTAATACAATAAACCTCTTCCACTTTTCGACATTGTTTTTTCCAGAAATAAAAAAAGTATTTGTTTGTACTGTATCACTTGTGCAAAAGAAATTAAATGGTTTTGAGTATGACGATGAAAGCAGGAAATTAAACCCTATCTAAACCCTCTGAATATGTCCATTCAATTCAGTAACATATATAACTCTTAAATAAATATCCCATTAAAGATCTATCAATCCCAAGCATGCATAGAGATGATCACCTGTTGATTCATCACTAGTATGAGGTGCAATAGCTTCCAGATATAAGTGTGATCCCATCCCTCTGCAATTCACAGAAATACAAATCTTAAATTAAGAAAAATCTAGAAAGAAAGTCACTGCTTAAATTACTAATGATTCTTTGATGAGAAAAGTTTTAAAGCTATAAACACAATATGGTCTAAACAATTAACTGTGTAGACAAAAGACACAGTCTAAACCTACACTGAAAATCAAGCCTACACTGAATAACAAGAAGTGAAGAGAAACAGTCAATGACTTATTCCTGTCTTCCAGAAACATAACTCACCAAGAAACACTACCTTACAGTATGAAGAATGCTGTCTCTTACAGAAACCTAAGGATCACAAAATAAACAGTAGATAAAGGATTAATCTAGAGTTCCTCCTAAATGAAATAATCCCACTCAGGTTCAAACAGTGAATTCGTAGCCATACCCTTCACAAGTACAGACAGACATCTGCACTGGTTTAAGCTGGGTCAGTTACCTTTTTCTTTGTAGATGGTACAGTGCTGTATTTTGGATTCAGTATAAGAATGATGTTGATAACACACTGATGTTTTGGCTGTTGCCAGATTGTCCTTATACTGAGTTAAAGACTTTTCAGTGTCCCAAGCTCTGCTAGTGAGGCAGTGAACAAAAAGCTGTGAGGGTGCACAGCCAAGACACCTGCCCTGAACTGGCAAAGAAATACCCTCTACCACAGAACTCTGTGCTCAGTATGTGAACTGGTGGGATCCCTGGAAGCAGATCAGTCGCTGCCCAGGGATAGCCTGGCATTGGTCAGCAGGTGGTGAGCAATTGTATTGTGTTGGTGTGCTGTGGTATTACTCTCTCTCCCTCTTGTTCCTAATAATAATACTTTGTTTCAATTATTAACTTTTTCTTAGCGCATGAGATTTATGTTTTCTTTCTGATTCTCCTCCCCATTAGGGGAGTGGTGTGGGGAGAGACTGAGGGACTGTGTGGAACTTCGTTTCTGCTTGGGGTTAAACCAGTGTGGTAATGCACTTTACTAAGATGCCAGTGCGGGGGCTTTGCTAATACACAAAGGCAAGCACTGAATCTCCAGGGGCTTTAAAAACTTAGTAACGCTAAGCAACAAGAGAAGTATCTAGGTATCTTTTCCTGGAGGGAAAAGGAATTGCTGTCATCCATGTAATTCTTAGTCCCCATTCTCTTTGTCTCAGTCTTAAGCCCCATATGTTATTGGTATCCTTAAGGAATATCTGTTCTTTATCTTTTCCACAGCATCAATTCAATACAGACTGAAATTAATGAACAGTAAACATAATTTCTAATCATAAGACATTTCTATCAGGTAAGTATGATCATAGCATTGTTCAGAGACTATTTTCCTGTTTGAGATTGACGAAAAAGCAGAGTTAATTTTTTGTGTTATTAGTTTTACTCCTCAAAATTTTTTGTGATAGTCTCTTTAGTTACACTTCTTTTCTTGTCTGCCTACACTGACAATGACAGTGTTGTTATTGCCTTAATGGTTGGGAATTAAACTTTGAGAGTTTTGGATGTTGGATATTTTTTCCTCTTCAAAATTTCATATTTAGGAGGACAGTGCACAGAACTTGCCCAGAAAACTGAAGACAAACCACAGGTAAGATAAAACCCAAGCATTTTGACAAATCTCCATGTTTTTCTGTTTAAGACTGCAGGAGAGATAACAAATAGGCTCTCCCTCATCAGTTATACAACTTCCTATTTTCTTTATCAGACACTATATATGGCACACTAGTTACTTCCCACTATGGATTAAGTTGCCAAACACACACCAAAGCTGCAATAGTCCCCAGGATGTCAAGGAGTTGAGTTGTACTTCTTTTAATATAAATGTTTTCTGCAAAATACATTTATATTATTGCATTCCTGTATCTTCAGCATGTTGGCTGCTACTTCACTGAAAATCATGTGTTAAAGTTGGATGAATTTCCCAATAGCTTGGACTAGTTCAGGCATATCCAAATGTGCTGTGGAGCTGGCTGATGTCAGCAAGGGAAATTCTAATTAAAGGTAAGGAAGAAGAAAGTCATGATGTGAATGTTATAAGCCAGGAACAGGTTTCCCAGAGAAGCTGTGGAATCTCCATTCCTTGGAAGTACAGAGCACTGGAAGGTACATGATGCCTAAGAACTTGCTTTGATGTCAAAGCTGACCCTGCCCTGAGAAGGAAGCTGTGCCAGAAAATCTCCCAGGATTCCTTCCAATCTAAATGTTTCTGTGATTCTAAAATACTTCCACCACATCTATTATCCTTGTTACTTCCCTGTAACACACAAAAGCTTGAAGTTTGAAGTTTTGCAAAGAAAATTTGATGGTTAAGAAACCAGGGATATTTGGTTCCACCTACTTGGATTCCACCCATGGAGCTTTGTAGTCCTCCATCCTCATTCTCTTATCTCTTTGTTCAGAGCCTGTACAGATTAAATAAATAAAAATCATTACAATTCCTGGAAACTCAGTTTAGAGCTCATTCTATTTTCTTCATCATGGTTTGTCTTGTGCTGTAAAGTGTAACTGAGAAGAGCAAAAACATTTTTTAAATTTCTGTTTAATGTAAATAATTTGAAAATTTTGTCTTCCAAATAATTTGTGTAATTGTATTACGCAAACTCCTTTTTTAAAAAAAAAAACACTTTAATTTTTCATATAGAAATTAGAACCAAACAAGAATTCTATTGAAAACTTCAGCAATTGATTTACTAAGAGCCTGTAAATCATCACTTACAATATTGACATCCTTACCAACAATCTCTTAACAATAAAATGCTAATTTTAGACTTTTGTATTCTAGAAAATAGAAGCCAAATCAAATAATAACTTGCTGAATTACAAACAAATGTTACTCTGAGAACTTTATCCTCTCTTCTGAAATATGATATGTTTAGGTCAGAATAGGGTAAAAGAAATATATTTGAAGGCAACTGGTCTAGACTCTACAGTCTGTGAATATTTTACTCTATTTCAGAAAGGCTTAGTCTGCCTGTACCTCATTAAATGGTCACTTCGAAATAGCTACAAGCTCAGGACCTGGAATTTTTGTGGGGTTTTTGTTTGTTTGTTTTTACTTGTTTCATTTTTGATGTTCTGTTTGTTTTTGGTTGTTTGTTACTTTTTTGTTTGTTTGTGGCTTTTTTATTTTATTTTTGGAGTTTGGGTTTGTTTGTTTTTAAATTTAGTTTAGTTTTGTTAATTTTTGTTTTGATTTTCTTTTTTTTTGTTACTGATTCTGTGAGCTTTACCCAAAGGAAAATAATAAAGGTTAATACCAAATTCTGAGCTGATAAGATAGTAGAGGAAAACAGAAACACAGAATAAGTGAAAATGGGGATGAGTTAATTTAACTCCATACTCAGGAAGGGTATGCCAAAGCAGATTATCCAGAATTGTGTCATGTTTTGGATATCCCCATAGAAAGACAGTCCATAGTCTCTCCGAGATACCCGTTTCAGTGCTTCATCACCCTTGCAACTAAAATACTATTTTCTTGCATTGACATGAAATTTTGCGTATTTCAGGTTGTACGTACTGTCTGTACTCTACTGTACATCCTGTCAATGGATACTGTGGAGAGAAGGTGTGAGGAAGACAGTGCCTTCCTTCCTTCCTTCTTTCCTACCCTACTTTCTTCCTTCCTTCCTTCCTG
>WEIV01028635.1:603826-669654 GCA_013390005.1 Calyptomena viridis | reverse complement strand
CCTGTCCTCACACAAGGGAGACAGGCAGTAAAAATGGAGGGCCATTGTATGAATTAAGAGAAAGATGAAAAACATTGAGGTAACATTGTTAATAACAGAATTTGACAAACACAGTACTCTCCCCCCAAAACCACTCACCCAATACCAAACACCCAGTGTTTTTCTTTCAGTAAACAAAACTCACACATGTAAGTATTAAAATTAGATTATTAATAAAAAGTAGATAACATGATACAGCTGAACTACAAATGAGAGATCTTATACCCTATATACTGTCCTACTGAAATTTTTGCTTGTGATTTTATATCCCAATGTTATTTTTTTAGGTCACTGCAGTTGTTTTGGAAAAGGACCATATTTTTACTCACTTCAATGTCATATATTTCTTCTTATATACCCAATAAATAATAGGAAGAGTTTCTGATAATTTGGGAAATCTGATAACATACTGTTGAACTCTATTTGAAGTTGAGGAGGAACCAAGAAAAACACTGAAAAGGATGGTTTTTCCATGAGGAGAAAAGCATTTTTTAATCTCTAAAACTCCTGACATTGAAAGATGCTGACTGGAAAGGTCAGAGTGACACTGTATGTTTGAAGGAGAGGGCCTGAGCTAAAGAGGTACTTGAAGAGAAGAAACTCACAAATCCTGGCAGAACACATACCCAAATCCTAAAGAATAACTGTAAGCACAGAAAATGTCAAGGGAGAGTTAACTGTTCTATCTGGATATGTCCATTTTTATGCTAAAGCAAAGAGCGTTTGCTCTTAAAATCCCTCTGCACAATGNTGTCGTATCCCACAGTTACAAACTTAGCCAAATCCAGCCCCAAAACCTCATAAACAGAGCGACATTATGTAATGCTTGTGCACAGCACTGCTGGTATCAAGACGTTTGATATTGAAATCTCACATATGCCCTTCATTCTAAAATAATTAGCGATTGTAATTTTGTCCCAGGCTGTGCACTGTCTACTCAGACACCACACAGAACCCATGGTTGTGCCATCTGCAAATACATTTGAACAAGGAAATTTTGAGCACCTGCCAGAAAGCAGAATATCAGCAGAAAAATACATTTACTCAAAGAGAATGAAAATTTGCATGGCAGCAGAAATAAACCCAACATTGCCATCACCATTATGCCAGTGAAGTGCTATTGTAAATGTGCATTGATTGTTTGCTCAGTGACAGCAAATAAGAAACCAGCTGCTTGTGTGTGAGCAGGATAGCTTCTTCAAAAAAGAAAAGGATCTTCTAAAATATCAAGTCAAACTGCTACGAAATGCATCTGTCCATTTTCATTTTTCAGGGGAGAAAAATAAGTGGATTTGCTAATTTAAAAAACCCAAACAAACCAAACAAAAAAAAAACCAAACCCCAGGCTTTTTCCTGGAAGTTCATGAGAAAAAGCTGTATCCCCTTTTGAGCTTTATTTCTTTTATTACCATCTATAATTGTTTCCCTAGGTTTAATCACTCATATGTAGCTGCAACAGTACTGACTGGAGAATGTCTCCTATATAGGCTTTATTTATTTTTTCCAGAGGAGGGAGACGGAGGCCTGAAGCCATGATTTTTGTCTTCATTCTGTGTGCAACATATCTCAAGGACAGAGCACTGGACTGTAAACAAAAGGGACAGCTGTAAGGTCATGAACATTCCTGGAAGCCTATTATACACAAATACAATGTGGAAAGAATATGGAAATCAGACTGAGGTTTAGCAATATTCATTTTATGCGGAGTTTCACATGTTTCTAAGAACCCAAGCTATTTCAGATTCTATTAGATCTTTTGTGTTGTATCATTTAATGTATTACAAAGCAGCTTTAGCTAACAGCAAAGGTGGGGGAGAAGTACAAACCTCACAGCAGTGCATAATATAACCTTCTTGAGCCAAAATGTTGTCTTTTTTGGAACGAAAAGCAACCCTATATAAAAATGGGGGCTTCAGTGCTAACTATACCACATGGAGACAACTGAGGAAGTATGAACGGGAAAGAGAGAAGAAATGTTATCTATGTGTTCTGTAGGTTATTTTAGTCCTATAATCTTCCATTCTGCTCCTAGACTGATCCTTTTCAACGCATCTTTTAAACAAACAAACAAACAAACAGATGAAAGCCCTGATATTAACAAAGTATCATGACTCCAGAAAAGGACAGAAATTCTTTGCAGCATATTGGCCCCTTTTTTGTTGTTGTTGTTTTTTTTTCCCCCTGCATAGAATAATATTTTCAAGACATGTTTTTCCCTGCATATTGTGCTTACACAGACTTTTTGGTGGTGCTCCAATAGAAAAACGTCTGTATGTGCAGTTCTAAAATGCTTTTCAGCGATGTAAATGATTAAAGACGCAGGGACTCAAACCCATACAAATGCAGTGAAAAGCAAAATCCCTGTTGGCTGCTGTACATGACTGAGTTATGCATTGCTTTCTCCTTATCTTCATTAAAGTTTGTACAAGAAAATCATTCTCTGTGGTCCTTCTTCTGTATCAAATGCTCAACCATAGTCTATGTCCACAGCACTGCCTTCTCATGCAACACTCACTAACTCCTCAAGTTCGTATGGGGACTAAAGTAAAATTAAATGGATACTTTGAAATTTTTCAGCTTTTGGATTATCACATGTGGTTCTTGGCACTGCAATTACATGAACAAAATATATAATCCTTACCCATTATTTTTGTGGATACTGTGTGCCAAGAATGACACAATGTCAAGTTAAAAAAATATATAAAATCTCTCACCTGCTCCTAATAACTCCCCCTTCCTACCTAATCCTTTTTTTGCCCAAGAGAAGAGACAGGCCTCGCAGTGAGCCCTGAAGGTCAATAATCTTGAATTCCACTGGAGTAGCAAGAGCAGCAAATTCCACAATTAAGAACTAATATAGGAATGTCAGAGTCCCAAATGATTTCAGTGGTTGTAGTTGAAGTTCAACTCAATACATGAAAGCCCTGCTTGTTAAAAACCAATGCAGCAAATTACCCCTACAAACAAACTGGACACCAAAGACTCTTACAGACGGCAGTGTCATGTTCCTGAATATTGAGTTAATATCTCTTTGTTGCTGCAGCATCAAGTCTGTATGACAACCATATGCCAAAGTGCCAAGAACCTCCAAAGACAGCACCTCTTCTGTTCTGGTTCCTCCCCAGCTAACAATTGGCATAAGGAACACAATATTGTTTCTGTAAGAGCTGAACAGTGAGA
The DNA here is from genome assembly GCA_013390005.1 of Calyptomena viridis. NCBI lineage: Eukaryota > Metazoa > Chordata > Aves > Passeriformes > Eurylaimidae > Calyptomena > Calyptomena viridis. The sequence goes on along the minus strand of WEIV01028635.1, from coordinate 666,435 downwards.
TGTGACCTGAGGTAGTCTTCGGCAGACGGAAAATCACAAGCAGAAAATTCATTTCTCACTGAAATGCATTTCTCACCCCTTTTTTACTTCGATATCATTACAATAAAACATTTTGTCTTCTAAGGAGGTCTTCTGAAAGAATCCAGACATCACAGACCGAGACTAAGTATTTTATTGTCTCTTTCTCCTTTAGCATCTGCTCAATCCAATGAATCTGTCTACTCTACCTGCTCTGCATCACTCCCAATAGAATGTGATCCACAGGCAAACAGAAGAGCAAAAGAGAGGAAGCATCGATGTTCTCAGTGCCAGCAGCGATCAGCCAGGCAGGTTCGCGTGCCATTAGGAGAAAGAAATACAAAGTGCTCTTTTTGTATGCCCTTGTTTTTATTAAAGCAAAAGCTCCAGGGAGTAACTTAAAATCAAAGGGCACAGTGAATCTGAACAGTTATTTGCAGTTTTAAGACTGCTGGGAAAGGAGAGGCACACAGGTGCAGAGTGGAAGGAGGAGAGCGAGGAGGAGAAGATGTGGCTCCAGAAATAGTTGAGCAGTAAAGTATAAATCCACCTCACCCCTTCAGGTTTTTCCAGCACATGTTGGCAAACAGTTACAGAGAGTACAACTGATCTTGGCACCACCATAGGGGTAGCAGTTTAGCTAAGTTTGGTTATTTTAGAGTTTTCTGAACTCTGTTGAGATGCAAATATGCTTTAAGTGTGTCAGACATGTAGTACATTTTTGCCTTTTTTATTTTTTTAATTGTTCAAATATATTTAATGAAGCCAAAATAAATAAGCATTCTCCTCCATCCCTTTTGGAACTCCCTGCTAATATACCAAAGTACTGAGGCAATCTGAGTGGATTTACTTGCAAAACAGTTCCTCTTTTATTTGCTTTTCATGTTAAGGGTCCAGTGTCACAGAGGATTTGGCAAGCTCTACAGAGTTCAGTATTTATCATGAGGAACTGGATTTTTATTTCTTCCCAGGACACAATGTTGATACAGAGCATGAGCCCCTCTCCTCTCAGATTCAGTACTAAAACAATGCCTCAGGATGACATTAACAGACACTGCTGTGGCATATGAAATCTTTCAATATTTATTCTGATCATATTCCCAGCAGTAACAATGTAGTTAATAAATTCACCTGAAGTTTCCACTAGAATTTTTCATTTCCCATTTTAAGCTGTTTTGAAGTGCTCCTATGCACTTTACAGTAGTTGTTCCCTTTTGTCACAAATGCGATTTCTTTTTAAGAGTGGAAGAGTCTGATCCCTGTAGATCCCAGAAATAATGTTACATATTAATCAAAGTTTGCAAATCTATGTATGATTATAAGATGAAAGAAATCTAAAAGTTTAAAATATAATTATATGTATATTTATTTTTAAAAAGAGCTGGAACACACTGGCAATCTTAGAATTCACACTATTTTCTTGTTGGGTCAATAGAAAAGGATTTTCTCTGCTGATATTTGAAACAGACTGCTGCTAAATCCTATGCAAAGTCTGGAATGTATCATGCCTACATGTGCTTACATTTTTTATATCACTAAGATAGCTAATTACACAGCATCATTTATTTATCCATAACTGTATGACTTTGATGCTCCTGATGCCTATGAGATTCCAAAATCAAGAACACATTCAACACATGTACTTGCTTGTTAATGTAGGTACCTAAACAGCAGAGAACTGGAGCATCATTTCAGAACTCATTCAAACACAGTGTGACCAGCAGGCCAAGGGGGGTGATTCTTCCCCTCTACTCTTGTGAGACCCCACCCAGAGTAGTGCATTCAGCTCTGGGACCCCCAACGTAAAAGTGATGTTGGAGAAAGTCCAGAGGAGGCCACGAAGATGCTCCAAGGGCTGGAGCACCTCTGCTCTGGAGACAGGCTGAGAGGTTGTTCAGCCTGGAACAAAGAAGGCTCTGAGGAGACCTTACAGCACCTTCGAGTACCTAAAGGGGCTACAAGAGATCTGAGGAGGGACTTTGAACAAAGGCCTAGAGTGACAGGACAAGGGGAAATGTCTTCAAACTGAAAGAGGGTGGGTTTAGATCATGCATTACTAGGAATAAATTCTTCCCTGTGAGGGAAGCCCAGAGAAGCTGTGAATGCCCGAACCCTGGAAGTGTTCAGGTCCAGGTTGGGTGGGGCTTGGAGCAATCTGGTCTAGTGGAAGGTGACCCTGCCCATAGCAAGGGGCTTGGAAATAGGTGGTCTTTAAGGTCCTTTTCAACCCAAACCATTCTGTGATATTACAGTGATTCTATGGTTTCCTGTATGGAATATGACAGGTCTTACTTTGTGTCATACTTCAGGTTATGATAAAAATTAAAAGCATAGACTAAAATCCTCTCATGTTACAACCATCATATCTCCATACATATGATATATCGTCATATCTTGCTTTAGTGGAGCAATGCTAACTGCCAAAGAACTGGACACATGTTAAAATTCCTACTGAAATTCACTCAAGGTTTCAACATTGGGATCATTGAATGCTGCGTCATTGTGTGGGCTGTATGTGGAACAAAAGGGTTTTCTTTAATACATGCTGAAAATGGAAACTATCATTAGCGATGATGTTCTGACTGTGAGACATTTTTCAGTGACAACTTTTACAGAGAGAAGTGAAGAGATCTGGCCTAACGTTGAATTCAGGACTTTTTTAAGCACAAATGTCATACAGAAATACAAAGACTGTTACTCAGTGTCCTGCTTGCACCTCAAAGAAACACATATAAAAGAGATGTTCACCTCATGTTTTCTTAGGGCAATATTTATCCTGAAGGAACTTAAACACGCCTATATGTGGTTATTTGTATTTATATAACATTTACAAATATATGTACACAGATCACCCAAGACTAAACTAAAATCATTCTCAAAACTGAACAAGTTAAAAGTTTCAGAATAAAATTTCACTGGGGTTTTTGGACCTGAAAAATACTACAGAGTTAAATTGCAGCTTAGCAAGAGATAATTATCCTTGATAAGATGCTTCCTCTAAAAGCAGTTTCTTTCCTAAAAAAAAATTGTCATATTATAATCTCTAAAATATATGTACTTATAAACATAAAAAAGACTGTTTAGTAAGAATTCCATGTGCTCTGATTCTTAATTTATATTGTAAATGGATAAAAAAGGATACATTGTGAATTTAAGTCATAACAAAATTAATGTAAATATAAAAGGGCTATCATCAATTTAAGGAACAGACTATATGAAAAACTTCTTATTAATTTTGTATTTTACCTATCTCTTTCATTTCTTTTACATCTCTGTGAATTTGAGTGCACTCGGTATCTCATTTGATATATAGTAATGTGAAAATATTCAAAAACCTATTCCAACACATGTTTCTAAAAGAAGTCCTGTGGTAAAGACATTTGTCTGTTGTGGCAATTCTATTCGCTGTTCCTATTTAGGCATTTATTACAGGGGTGCAGCAAAATGCCAGCTAATGAATAAGAATCCACTTTATTTTCAGTAGTTCCCCTGTGATCAGTCCTCCCATAGCTGAAATGTGGTGTTTTCCCAGCCAGGATTTGACTTTTGCACAAAAATATCAACTCTGCTCTATTCTGGTCACATGCTGATGTAGGTCTGTTTATGTCTTCTCTTTGTTAACCCGGCACACAAGCTATTGTCTTAATTGAACAAATAGGTCTGTTAACACTAGGCTATTTTACGGGTTAACTTGGGATGTAAATACAGGTTTCTCTAGCAAATCTTCTATATCCATCAGCAGGAACAAAATGCGTGCAGACTTCACACGTGACTTTCCACTCACTTTCCATTTAATAAAAATAGAATCCCTAAGTGTTTGAATGTACAGTTCCCACTTTGTTTCTAAATTTGGGGCATTACTTTAAATTATTGTTGGAAGCATCTCTCACTAAAGGAGATCAGAAGGAAAAAGGACAATGTCTAACTGTAAAGTCGTGATTGTGGAGGAGTTTCCTTTTACCCTGTGTTCTGCAAAAAGCTGTTTTGTGGCATTGCAGAATGCCATGATTTGTTGCATCTTACAGCAAGGTGAAAGAAAACCTCATCATCTGATCACCACTGTATCTTTACGAGCCCTGAAGATAAAGTATGGAAAATCTGTAACTGCAATGTTATGTCTGTTGCTGCTGTGCTCTTTATTAATCAATCAATGCCTCTCAACAAAGCTCTTTCAGCCTCCTCCCGTAGCAGTTAGACCTATAATCAGCTCGACAAAAACAGTTCAGAGATGCATCCTTTGTGTTTCTGTGTAATTTACATATACTAAAAAAATCCCTCAGTGTGCTATTCATAACATGTTATGTAGTATAGAACGCACTGCATTATGTGCTATAATCACAGCCATTACTTAAATAGGCTAAAACGTTTTTTTACATTCTAGAGTAAATTTCACTATTAAGACCAAATGGATTAGATCATTGTTTCCCTATTTCCTCCGTAAGTAAAACACAATTGTTAAATAACTCCCTGACCTTCCTGTGCATGTAAGGTAGGATGAGAGCCCTGTAACTGAAATTACTGTTGTAACAATTTGTAAACATTTGCACCTGATATACAGACATCTTCTGGATAATTTTTAATAATGAAAGAGAATTTTTTGTATTTTCTGAAATTGAATAACAGTCATCAGTGGAGCAAAAAGCATTTCGTGCTGCATCAATACAAGCTTCAGCTGCTGCCATTACTGTGCCATTTCAGACACTGTGCTATCCTACAGCACGTATCGATTTACTCGCCTTTCCTTTGCCATAGTTCTCAAGGGGCCTGTCTCACCTGCATTTAGCTCAGTCATTTTCACCCCCTACTGTTTAAATAAAGAGTCAGATTTGGAAGAGTTAGCATTGTAGCTAGTGACTGTACATCAGATTTTACTTTGCTTTTTTGTAGGTGAATAGTCCAGAGGGAAAGGATGAAGGAGACTTCATTTCACCAGCTTGTCCACCTTCTGCATCTACTGCAGCCCCTGCACAGGAGGGTCGGCAGATCTGCAGTGATCAGAGCTCTGGGTCACCTGCACAGAGGCTCTCAAAGAAAGTCATCTGTTAAGTACTCCAGGAAAGATTTATTTAGAAAGCCTTCCGTGGGAGGCCAGTGAGGTGTATACAAAGGTGTCAAGTCCCAGGCGCTCTACTTGTTTTCAGGGCAGGAACAAGGCTTCCAGTGAGCTGGGTTGCACAGTGCTCTGGAAAAGACCTGGGTAGAAGCTTGGTTGCAGATATGTCGTCTGACTTTCATAGAAATGTTTGGGACTAATGAAGTTTTTTACTGTTAGTAACACATCTTACACTTCGATAAGCTTTTCTGAAGCACTCTAAGAGATTATTTCTGTCCCATTAACAACTAAATCAAACTTCTGCCTGCTAGAGAAGATGATAGCACCTCAATGACCAAAAGGAGATGGTAACACATTGCAAGAGCTGTAAAATTTATACAAACCAACCTCTACTATGCTATGGTCATAATGTGCATTATGATCCCTACATATAGCTATTGGTTAAGCATTTTGGTAAAAAGAAATAAAACCTGGGACTTGTGTAAAATTTAGATTCCCCTTTGTATAAATATCTCTACTTCCAACTCCTTTAAACAAGTTGTGGTGAAATAAAAAAATAAAAAAGGTTGAATGGTACAAAAGTGATAGCAAGTGATTCTCCCTCTGTATTTTCATATCCTACCTTCCTTGATAGTATCTGAGAATATGAATTTGGCTGGTCCCTTTGAGAAATTGATGGTGGAAAATACTCCTAGTTAGAGTGTAAATTCTTAGGAACCATCACTGGCTACAAATGGAATCATACACTTTCATTTTGATTTTTCCAGCATGACGCTAAGTCCATTAAATACCTGAGCTCAAATCTGCATACTCTGTGAACTGATAGTAAAGGCATGAGTCATAAAGCTAAAATCTAATCCTCCAGACACTTAAGTTCCCTGCATCACTTATTAGCAGATACAATGCTGAAAAAAATTTCAGCTTCTAATTTCAGTTTCCAAAGGCTATCTATCACCATTTTGATCTTCAATGACACAAACTACTAGAAAGCATATCCCACAGAACAGTCCATCTAAGGAGAATGGTCAGAAATTCAGAAAGTGAGCAAACAGGGACAACATTCTCTCTAAATTATTAAGTTTCCCTTCACTACTGTAAGGTCTTAATCTCAGTGTTGCCCTTAATAGGCCAGAATTTTGTGGAAGTCTGAATGCAGTTCTCTATTTTGCAGTTGAGGTCTATATTTACTGACAGAAAAGCAGCATCTGAGTTTCAATTCAACTTCATCTATATATCCATGTTATCTTCACAATACACCCTGGGCTGTTTGGGAGGTGTGGCAATAAGACTCTCCCTGAGGGTGAGCTATATTGGATGTAACATGTTCCATATATCTGCATTCAGTAGCATGGCATCAAACACACAACTGGATTAGCAAATCTCGTTGGACAAGTCTGGAAACCACAACAGATGCTGGCAATCACAGAGACAGCATTGAAGTGCAGCCTCACACATTATCCTCACCCTCTGTACTGTCATGTTGAAGTCTGACAGGGACTGACCTTTAATGAGCTTCTTTGGATAGAAACAATCAAAAGATCCTTTCTGTCTGCTATCAAATAAATAGGTCTTAACACACATACAATATTTTAACAAAGATATCTATGTCAGTTCTCTATATGAGCAAAAAACCCTCTCACCAAAATAAGGCAGCAGAAGTAAATGAAGATCACCTCTCTCAGTTATGTGATTAACAAAACTGATAGAGCCTTCACTACAGAAAATAAACAGAATGTGCTGCAGGCCTTGGAAGTCTGAGAAGTCAGAAGTTAGCTGAGAATTTTAGAGTAAATTTTTTCTATAATCTTCATTTATCAAGCATCGGTACATTTTGCAGTCAATACAGGAATCAGGTTGATTTGATAATGTACCTGAATATGGTACCACAAATGTACCTCTTCACTGCTTTTGTTTATTTTCCAATTTGAAATTGTGGTACACTTCTGCAAGTGTTTTTTTGACATCTACAGCTGGAGAGGGAGCTCACTGGCTTGTTAACTTCTACTAACAACTGACTAATCTGGTTAGCACTCTCCTTTAGGCTTGATGTTTTTAGGAGTTTCTGAACTCTTTTTAACTCTTAAATGTTTTTAAACATTCTTCCTTTCTTCGTTTTCCAGACTCCTCTAACTCCCCATTTCTTCTTCACCCCCTCCCCAGTCCTCACTTTTTCTCTTTTTCTCAGGAGCAAATGCTAGTAGAATTAATATTCAGCACTTTGTCACATGGCAGACATCTATTTTTCATTTCTCAGACTGGCCAAAATTGAAGCAAAAGTAAATTAGTATGATAATCAAGTAATGCAGATTCTCTGGGTCAAATCTCCATCACAAGATGGGTACAACAAACATACTTGAAAATTATTTTATTAAAAATACTCAGACTTGGATAACAAGGAACAAAATTTCTGCATATCAATTAATGCTGTATTTTTTAAACTAGAACAAGGCACAGGATGGGCAGAACTAAAAGCACATTGGAAAAATCAATAGCCATATTCTAAATGATCCCTTTTTAAACAAATCTATCTGTAAAAAGAAAACTGAAAGTGACTAATCCTTTATCCTCCAATAAAGAGCTAAAAATTTGCATGTGCTGCCAGTTTGAATAGGACCTACCAACCATGTTTAATATATTCTGGGTTATATTTTGTCCTAGATAAATCAGTAACAGGCAGCCATTCCCCAAGGTGAAAATATACATTAAGAGGGAAAGACACTAGGCCAAACAATCTTTCACTTATCTAAGAAGTAGTAGCAGTGGTGGTTTTCCCTTGCTTGTAATGAACATGGGTGGATTTTATCTCCAATGAAACATCAGTATGAGATGTAATAGTGTTAAAGAAAGCAGGTGACACTCCTCCCTGTTTGGTAACACAGAGCTCACTTTTCTGGTATTGATTCTTCCACAGAAGTGGTCAGTATGGAGCATAACATGCTGGTTAGATTATGCTCCACAATGCGGGAAACTGAGCGAACCCAGTCAGCAAAAGGTCCCCAGCTGCATAAACAATCATACCCTGCTTACTGCCTGATATGATATAAGAATGAAACAGCTGTATTAGCCTTGGCAGAGAATTATTTCAGACACAACTGCACTTGATTTATGTAGGGGATCCATGAACATAAAGCCAGACTTGAATTTCTAGGAGCTGATATGGTCAGACTCGCTTTATCTTCTGCTATTGCTACATGAAACCAAGGGAAGGGAAGGTAAAGCAGCAGCAGCAGCCTGGGCCTGGATGCTTTTGCTCACTATCATAGGGTGTAGTAAAGTCATTTAAGAGAAGATTGTTATTCTTCCCTTTCTACCACAGGCATGGAATGCAGTAACATCTTTTCTCAGTGATTAAGAGATCAGAAGGAGTTTTGATATTTTAAGATACAAAATCACAAACATAACGACTTCAATTTTGTTTAGACTGAATCATATACGGGTGGATGAGTTCTGACAAACTTTAGCCCTTTAAGGACCCTATCCTACCCACACTGATATTCCTAATGCTTCCAGGAGCACAGGGCCACAACTGACTAAATTCTGAGAACTTTCTTACCCAACAAGGTGTTTAAGAACATTCTTCTAATGAAGAAAAGTAGCAGCATTTACTCTCTTATAAGACTATACACTAAACCCAAAATGACATAAAGCACTTTACAGGTTGTAATTTTTGTGACCTCTGTAAAGGCTGTAAAAGCAACAGAGCCAGGGATCTTTTAAAATTTTAAATAAACTATAAAGAGAAGTGTTTTAAAGGTCAAAGATTCTAGCAAGACAAAGGAATTCAACTTCCAGTGTATGCTGCCTAAACACACAAAACTGGTTTACATGTCTAAACCAAAATTGAGTTATAATAATTAACTAGGAGGGGAATTTAAGAAAGGGGTTATAATCCCTGTATTTAGAAGTCTAAAATAAATTCCAGGAATGAATTAACTACAAAAAACCACCACAGAGTGGGTGAAGCATTTGTAAGTATTAGCTGCTCCCAGAGAGAGTACACTGAACTCAGTGGATCAGTAAACCTGTCCCACAAGGCCACTTCTTTGTTCCTTTACACAAAGCACATTTAAGCACATTTTTATGCAGGATTCAGGATTTGGTTCCAGTATTTTAAAAATGGTAAAAGTGGCAAAAAGTGTGTAACATCTTGAATGCCATCCTGAGACTCAGGATTACTGAGAGTCAGGAGTCCTCAGTTCTGTTCCCACATAGACTCCCAGTTTCCATGTGATCTCAGGCTGGTCACCCAATCTTGCAGCCTTTCAGTCTGCCTGCCTGCAGTATGGGTATAATAATATTTGTCTGAATAAGATATTTTAAGACTGAACATTTGCAGCATGGTTTAAGAGTCTCAAAAAGTATTACATAAATCCAAAGGATTTAATGCTTAGGAAGATGAAACATGAAAAATTCTTTTCAGTTATTTTAAACTATTGACAAGAACAATTTTTAAAACCCATTTTGTCAAATTGCACAAAGACTTAGAAAAAAAAAAGCTTTTGGTGTAAAGTTTCTAATTCTTTTTTTTTGATTTTCTGTTTTTATCAAGTTTAGGAGAGCAATTGAAATGAAATTGTAAGCCAACATAAGTCAGAGTGTATTGTAGATGTGTACAAAACCCACCAGTTTACAACCTGCAAAAGCTTCCATTCAAAAAGGAAGGCAACCTGCCACACACTGCAGAAGCAATCCATTTTGATAAAATGCATGTCTTTGTGAATCATAAGCAGACTTTCTGCGAAACTGTCTCTCTTTTTCTCCTGATTCCCTGCAGACGTGTGCAATTTTCACTGCCTGTCAGTTTATCAAAAAGACCAGAGCATCAAATTTCAGCTCTGGATTGTCAGGTCTGATCCCTATTTCCTTTCAAATTCCAAAATACTGACACATTGATTGGAGTTCATAGTGTCAGACAACAGCACTTAAGAGACATTTTTGCTAAAATATAGCTTCTGATCTATCTTTTATCTTGGGTTGGAGGTTTTTTTTTGCTCCTTTTGCAGCCTCAAGAGTATTGATCTGGGACTCATTTAGATATGATTTTCACCAAGTAGAAGGCAGTTCACTCAAACAAAACAGTTCTTTTGTATAGCCTTTTAAAAGGGGGCCCATCAAAGGGGATTGATCTAGTTTATTTAGTTTGCCAGGACACCCCTCACACTTCCATGAATTCCCTGTTTTTTAAAGTAAGAAAGATCTACAACAAGGGCTCACAGCTACACAGAGTGCTCAGTGTATCTCAAAGTTTTGGCATATTAATATCATGTAAAAGTTGTGACTCTATAGCAACAAACATTTTTATACACACACATACACACACACACTCTGTAAATACCAATTATTATCTGTAAAACATCTTTAGTAAATACATCATCAGAGTAGATTTTTCTCTATCAGTATCCGGGAATAATGTCATTAATAGAATGTTTTGATTCTGACATAGAGTCCTCTCTAAATTATAAATCTCTGAGCCACCCAGTCATCTTGTCTCTACGACAATTGTCCTTTCTCACTGGAAATTGAGAGACTGTGTTGGACACAGCCTGTGCCTGTATTTCTGAGGTAGTAGCAGGGTTTGGGGTTACTGTAGTAGTTCCACAAATACAACAATGGATTTTGAAGCATTCTAATTCATGTGTACATTGTAATTTAATGTAAATGGTTGATTTGATTCTCCCTCAAGTGTGGCAGTCAGGGAATGCTGCAGTGTTTTTCCAATTACATTAAATAAGCTAATTTTTTTCCAAAAGTGTATCGTGAGGGGGGATTTACCTCCTCCCTCTCCCCCTCACCCAGTATATTTAGCCATGTGTGCAGACTGTATGTATTTAGCTGTGATGCAGAGTGGAAGAGTTGGTGCTGCCTTGCCCTTCAGGAAACACACTTTTTTTTTCATCTTGTGTGTTTTTTAAAAGTGTGTGTACATGTATATATTCACACACACAAACATTTCAATTGAATAATCACCTATTTCTGCGACAGCTACAGAGGGAGCAGAAAACAAAGTATCTGTTCCACCATACTCTCAACTAAGCCTCTGCTTTCAGAGGTAAAAATTGTCAGGGCTCCTGTCAAACTGTGGTCACACATGGGAGAAAGATGGACAAGGGTAAACACTGCTTGTACCAACTGGATGGAAATCTGCAGAAGCTTCTTAAGAACATTTGAAAGGACAGAAGAGTAAATGGAAAATTGGACAGTATTGGAATTGGGATTAGAGGTTAATGAATTAGCAATCCTTAGAACTTCCAAATAAGACATAGAAACTAAAATAACATAAATTATATCTACTGAATTCCTGATGTTAAAGCAAAAATTCATTTATCTAAACCGCTTTGCAAGCTATCTACCCCCTTCAAGAAAGTTGTATGAAAGTCACATGAATTTTATTACTTTCACTTTTAAACCTTCTCATACCTGAGCAGTGATATGAGAAGCTTTTGCTCTATCCTTATTGTTAATTTTATTTGTATTAACTTCCAAGAGCTTCGAAACACATATGTTATTTTTAAAAGGACACTAGGGAGATATTTAGGGCAGGGGAGGAGAAAACAATACAACATCACATCTGTCCTAACTGGTAAAATCCTAAATTTCCAAAAGCAGAAATGCTTGAACTTAGAATGGAGAAAGATATTCTATGTGCAACTCCAACACATCATGCAGCCAAAGGAAAAGATATATAATTAACTGAAGAGGAGCTTAAGAAGTTGTGCTGGCAACATGTAGAGTTTGTGGGAGCTGGTGCCGCACACGGGGTGGGAAGCACAGATTTCCTTCAGTGGGAACTGACCTACATTTACAGCAGGAGTTGAAGCTGCTTTTTGCTCATCTTACTGAAGGGGATGTCAGTTTTAAGGCTTCTACATAACACTGGTTATATCCAGAACAGTCATGCACAGAACAGTGAAAACATGGCAAGTTAATAACAAACTACACAGATACAGGAAACATTTCCTTTTAATACACTGTATTTGTTTATTTGGTATTTATTATTATGCACATGTATATAGCTACAGCTACATATACTAGCTAAAAGGACTGTTTTTCACTTTTAGGCAAGAGGGAAGTTGTAAAAGCTACCATGGGTAGAAGAAATCCTTTTTTTATTATACAGGATATGTGCTGTGATGTTCTTCCTTTATTATAGAACCTTGTGTTTATGCAAGTAAATCAGTACTTCCCCCAAAAAGGTAAGAACATGTTTGGCTAAATGAAAGAGTGGTTATAAAGTTTTCAACATTATTACTTTTGATCCATTAGCACGTAAAGCCCAAGTCAAGATCAGGGTAGAAGTCTTGTTTCTGAATCATTTACAATTTAGTTAATTAATACCAAAAGAAAACCAAAGCACAGAGAAGTTGAGTGATTTGCTAAGGGTCGTAAAGTAGTTCAACAACAGAGGCAATAAAAGAGCCCTAGTTGACTTTCAGCCCATTTCCCTTCTCACTGTGCCTTTCACCCTGCAACATACAAGGTCCAATTTTCTCCATGTGTTACTATGTCAGATAAAAGTTATAAACTGGTAAAAACGACACGGAATTTTTTTTACTGGAATTGACTGGCATTAGTATTTTATTTTTGAGAGGATTCCATAATTTATCTTTCATAGAACAAACAGGAATTCCTTACTACTCACAGTACAAAAAAAATCCAAATTAAAAACAAAAAACAAACCCAAACATTTCTGCTAAAACATTTCCAATGCCTTTAAAAAAGAATGGAGCAGAAGGCTCCCCTTCACAGTTTCTTAATTCTTAATGTCAGTTCTTCTAGAATCAGAACCTCATTCCTGCAAAGTTTTGAGACAGCAGGTATGTGGAAGCTATGAAAACTCTGAGACTATGAATGCCCCCAAAAGCAGAAGAATCTTCTGCAGCATGGATGAGCATATGTGGGTTGGAATGCGAGATCTTTGCAAAGGCGTAAACCAACTGAGTGTGAGCTGGTCAATAAGTCAGATACTTTTATTTTTAGGGAGATGAATCAACATTTGACTCAAATATTGTGCAGAAACAAAAAGCAGTAAGTAAAAGCACGCCCTGAACTTCCCTGGAATTACCTGGAATTATCATAGTGAGACTAAGCTCTTCCTCACTTCATCAGCTGTCATGAATTGCTGTTTATGTCCAGACATTCTGCGTCATCTACAAAGCACTTAAACAGTGAAGTGTTGGACTCAGTATCAGCTTGCAGACACACTTTTTTTCCTGTCTTTCCTCCAGTGCAGAGATTATATTTTTCAGATCTGTCATGGTAAACTGACAGGTCATGGTAAGGCTGATTCAGCTTCAATCACATCAGGATTTTGCCTATACAACTCTAAGCAGAGCAGGACCAAATACACCTGTAACACAGGCTTCTATACTATTGGAAAAGAAAGCTGTGCAAGGAGCAGAGCAGGTAGCAATGCTGTCAGCCAGCCATCCAAACCAAGGATCATCTGGCAGCAATGCCCTCCTGAAATGGCCAGAGAGCTGAGGAAGTGGGCACAGTGCCATTCCAACAGATGGGCAGGGGTCTTAGGCAGCCAAGAGACCGTGTATGTGTGTCAAGTGAGGGTACTTAGGGCAGGATTCCCATGGCTATCCAGTCTAAGCTTGCACTTTGACAAAGAAACGCGCCATTGCTAATCCAGCTCAGGGCTGGATTAAGAGGGAAGGAAAAAGAACAGCTTCTATCACCACTTGGGACTGAGGACGGACGGGTGGCTGGAGAAGAGAAAAGCCTATTTCTGCATTTTCTTTTGTTTTTTGCTGCAATGCTCACATGGAAAACTATGTTCTGAACAGATACAATGTGAAAAACAGGAGCTACTGTCTTCAATTTAGAAGGAGCTTTACTTCTTCTTTTTCCTATACATACATATCAGGAATATTTTTCTTGCCAACCCCCATATTTAACTGAGCAACTGTCTGAAGTGTCAGTAATTATTTCTCTTTTTCTGATGCAACTTTGGTTATGCAATATTTGGAATAACTGCTATGCAAAACATACTTCAGACATTCCACTTACAACACTAGGTTTTCCAGTCCCTGCATGGAATTAATATGAGGTACTGCAAGGCAGAGGTATGGAACAAAATATCCACTGATGTCAAAGCTTAAATTACATTAGAAGTGAACATTTTGGGTCCAACTCTACACTATTTTAAGCTCTAAGTAAATCACAAAGCAATCAACAGGATCACAGAAGGGTAAGTGAGGGCTGAATGTGTAGCTTCAGTGACTAAAGTACAGAAGTGATTAACTACATTTAATTTGGCATTAGCCCACTGAAAAGAACACCATAAACAACCAAATATTCCACAATCAGGACTAGCTATACTTAGATTATAACATCTAGTACTTCTAGGTCATTTAGGACCATGGATTTTAAATAATTTCCATTATACTTCTAAGAGGCAAGAGGTATTATCACTGTAATACATATCAAGAACTGACACCACAAGCAGCTTTAAGGACTTGCTTACTTTGGATGAAAAAAGTGGCAACGGTTATGGAATTACAAGGAAGTTTCTAGTTCCTAATTTTGTGGCCAAACCACTAGATCTTAACTAAGGTCTTAGGGCCAGAAGAAATAATTTTACAATTTGCTAGGATTGTAGCTAATGTAATTTATGCTATAAAGAAAAAGCAGTCATCCTGAAAGTTTAAAAATGACATGACTTGATTAACAATGGCATTTCCAGGGTTTAGAACAAGGGAGTTTGGTTAAGAGAGGTTGGAAGCTGCACAGAGGGATAGAAAGCAGAACAAAAAAAGTGATTGCACATCATTTGCAGACCTTTACAGTCTTTTGGGCTTATGGAACACATACGGCTTTATAACTAAGATCACTGTAAGTAGGTTTGAGCTTGAATGCAAGTATTCTAAATATCTCTAATATTATCTTTGCAAGACAATGCTATATTTTTTATTATTCTGTTTATAAAGGGTTAGAAAAAAATTATATTCATGTTCTCAGCAGTATGTAAATCATCACATTTGTGCGAAGAGTTCCCCAAGATTTCTCTGAGTTTAGTTGCATGCTCTTAAAAAACCAGTATACATTTCTAGAACAAATGATGTTCTACTCTTTTATGCAAAAAATCATCCTAAATTTGACATGCTGACCTTTCACTTACATCTCCTTCAGTTAGAAAAAATGGACAGGAAGAATCTTGGTGTTAATGAAAAAGGTGCTGGGTAGGAATCCTCAATTCTATTAAAAACGAAATTCAATAATCAACCAAGTATTTGAGCTCCAATCCTTTTTTGTGAATGATCTTGTAAATTCAGTACAGCTAAAACTAGACTTCTGTACCTTTGCTCTTATATTTCCATAGACTACACACTCACATCATGGTGATTAGTTACAATTTTCAATGATATACCAAGGGAATATTTTGAATTTTTAGCACACCTGAATTTGTTTCATCAGTGCCAGTCATTATGCAGAACCAGGCAAAATATCATGCCAGGAAAAGTAACAGAATGCCAAAATTTAACATAAGGACAATCCCATCCTCTTTAAACATGGATTGATAAGCTGGGGAATACAGAATGCTTTTGGATTTGCCTGTCTATAAGTGGTTCTGTGTAGACAACATAATAACATAAGCTTTACGAAGCTCCCAAAAATGAGAAAAGCATGTTGTGTTGTATCTCATTTCTATGTAAAATTAATGAAAATAAAGCAATGCACTTCCCATGCATAATGAATAACCATGCCAAACTGTATCAACTTTTTCAGACTTTCCCTCTAGAGGGCTTTTAAATGAGGTCAACAGCAAACGTATCTTTACATTTGATCTGAATGGGAGCAGAGCACAGTATCAGAGCTTGGCCATGCAAAGTGCAGTAACAAGCTTTCTCAATTCTGGTGATGAAAAATAGAATACTAAATATTACCCTTGTATTTGTACCAGATATGGATTTCACAGATTCTGTTATGGAGAGAAGACAGGACTGTGAGCAGAGATACACAGTCCCCATTAACAATGCTGAAAAGATCAATGCTTGCTAAGCACAAGAATGACAACCCCATATGTCAGATTCAGGAAGACCAACAGCACATGCCTCCTGAGGGAGAGTATTATTCCTTAGAGGAGTTTCAAAGAATCAGGTAAAATGCTCACATTCTACCTCAGAAATGGATAATTAGCATCCCATCTTTACAGAAAGTAGCATCAATATGGTCACAATAAGAAAAAGGCAGAGAACATTTTAGGACACTAATTTGGTGAAACTACCATAACAGCTCATGTCCAGTTTTCCTAGTTAGAAGCAGACCAGATCAGCATACTTCAATTCAATATTGTGCATGTTTTCCTGGTCCATGCAAAGACACTATTTCTTGGCTAAAACAGACCACATTTGGAAGTACAAAAATATACAGCAAATGCATTGCTTAACTCAGACTCGTTCCTCCTATGCCTAAAATGAATTAGCTACCAGTTTTGTTATGCTTATAAATGCGCTTTTATTATAGAAGAGAAATTGATTACATTAAAGAAATTATTTGTAGCATGCTGAAGATCTTTGTTAGCCCTGGCATCTCCTGCTTGATTTCTCACTAACTCTGCTAATCCCTCTTTATGTTCATCAGCCTCACATTGGTATGTCGCAGGAAAGTAACAGACGTTGGAGTACTGGGGATCCTTCCCAGGCAATCCCAGCATCTGTGTCTGCGTTGCCTTGCAGCCGTAGCAAACACAGGCTGGCCCGGTTGTTTCATAACCTCCATTTAGGACATACTGTGGTATCTCTGCTCCTGAGAGGCTGCAGTGTAGTGGACACAGACCTAAAGCAGTGGCCCAGCCTGAAGCTGCAGGATTGCTGTAAGACCGGGACGTGTTGCAATCCCTATCCCCGAAGCAAGATAAAATTGGAGCAGGCAAGCCTGGACTCCCTAGGCCGAGCAGCTCCCTCTCCTGGAAGGATCCTCTCGTTGGGCAAGGAATAAGATCTTACACGGCCACTTGGGAGAGGGCAATTTGTATCTTGGGAGTTGTACATAAGATTTTGTTGCTGACACTTAACAGAAGTAAGCTAATTAAGAACCAGTCTTCTACACCAGTGAGGCTAGAATTTGAAGATAACATCCTTACTTAAAATTTTCCTTATTAAGGAACTATTTTTATTTTGTTTTTAATTGTTCTACTATTATTTTAATTAAAAGTAATATATTTTCAGTGAAACTTATAATACCACATTTCCACTGAAACCTTACTGTTCTAGGCACTGTAAAATATATTCCAAGTCCTTTGTCCTGGAGACCTTGTCATCTATATAGATGGTTTTGTTTCTTAGATGTAGGACATAATCACTGATAGAGTGGTCTTGTATGATCTCTCACAGAAAATGTCAAGAATCAAATCCACATCTCCAAAGTGCTACTCTAATATTTTAAAAGCAAGACAATTACTTTTATTGATACATTAAAAGGTTTTATTATTATTTAAAATGTCTCCCTTTTCAAGATCTCTGCTTCTAAAACTTTCTAACTCTGTAGTTGGGATGCTTTTAGATTTAACTGGTAATTAACCATGATTTTTTATCAATCAGTACACTTTGTGAAGCTCAAAGTAAAAGTCTACACTCACATAAATTCATTCTTTCTTTCTGTCTTCTATGCAGAGACATTGTTGGAGTGTTTCCCTTTTGCACGACTCACAGGACAAATCAGACTCGGCATCCGAATTGCAGAGCCAGGCCACCAAAATTTTAAAGACATCTTGATTACAAACACATATATTGTTGTTCACTTCTCAACAGAAGTACCCATAAATCATAAATCACTTCACAGTTACCTCTTACCAAAGATTAATCTCCACTAAAAATGGTAATAAAGAGACACCATTCCTCTCCTGAAATGCTGAATCCTGGAATGGGAGACTCATAGATCTTGTCAAACTTCATTTTTTTGCACTTGCTCATATAATTTAAAACTTGTTGGGGAACAACTGTTTACTATGTTTGAAATGCAGGCACTTCTTAAATTACGAGAAAAACCTAATAACTGCAAACATAAAAGAAAGCTTCTTCCTTTATTCCAGCTCGTCACACTGCATCTATTCAGCCAGAAAACTCACAGCCACGATGGTGGGAATACAAAATTTTAATGTTGCTCTTCAAAGTGATTATTCAAAATGGGTGTTTCGACTTCCACCTTATCATTGAATTGAAAATTTGGAATGTATTTATTTGTTGATGTATAACTTGTTAAATACACTTATTTGTATAGTAAATGTACTCAGGCTTGCCATTAAAAGCAAACGGAATCCACATGACAATTACTGCTCAGGAATGTGAACTGCAATGCCATACCCACCCTGTCCTGAAATTCTCCTCATCTGTATGTCCATAGAATGAGTTAAGGTAGTTGATTTTGTCCTTTTTTTATACATGTTATTTAAAACAACAGTTAGTAAGTAGTGATACTTTAGTTGTACTAAACAGGCAGAAAGGGATTGGAAGGAAAAAGACATCCTAAACTTCCTGGGGAAGAAGCTGCAACTATGCAAATTGTTCACAATCTCAGCAGTCTGGATGGAATTTAGGGAATTTGGGTTAAGCCCCCAAAGTGAGCAGAACCTACTGGGAAGGTTGAATGGCTAGGCTAAGTGATCACTAATTTGGGCTCTCTAAGGTAATTTACATTATAGTAATTAAAGTTTAGATTCCCTTGCTGTTCTATTTACGAACTCCATTAACCTATGGCCTTTCTCTGAAGTTTACACCCAAATGTTTTCAATTTTTTTTTCCTGAGCAAAAGAAAGGCAGTTCCTATGGAAGTTATTTCTCATAATAATTAATTTTATTTGGAGCTCAAGAGGTAGATAGACACTTGAAGACAACCTGCAGTGTTATGCTGTGTAATTATACTACAGATTTCTCTTTGTGACTCTTCAGCTGAGCCATTGCTAAAATTCTTGGGTTTGTTTGCATTGATTTTGCTTTAAGTATAGCCTGCTATATGTTTTTCACTCAGTTGAATATAAAAGGATGAGTAAAATTCTGCTGCAAATTATAAAGATGCAAACAAAGAACACGCTTTGACCCTAACATTCATATTTGGCTGTTATTAACTTAATTTTAATGACATTTTAATAAGCAAGTCCAGTAATTTTTAGGCTGTGCATAGGCACATTATATGGCAAGAATTAAAAAAAAGAAAAAGGTCTAGAGCTCTGTGTTGTAGCTGAAACAATGTGATATATCTGCTTCTCTGAACAGACACAAACACATAGCCTCACATATTCTAGTCAGTGAGTTCTGATCCACAGCTGAAAGGCTCTGGAATAAATGTCACTGTTTCTTACCACGTCTTAATATTTGTATCACACTCCTATAGCACGTTATGACTTGGACAGACCTTTAAAGCTGAGGGCAATCGTTCAGATCCTGGGGCTCATCACGTGTAATACGACGGCTTAAGGACAGAGAGGAGACTAAGTAGGAAACTCAATAGTGTGGGGAAAATCCT
This sequence comes from Calyptomena viridis, assembly GCA_013390005.1. Taxonomy (NCBI): domain Eukaryota; kingdom Metazoa; phylum Chordata; class Aves; order Passeriformes; family Eurylaimidae; genus Calyptomena; species Calyptomena viridis. Next base: position 646,895 of record WEIV01028635.1, on the reverse strand, counting down.
TCCCAAAGAAAGGGAAGTGAGTTAATCTCAGAGCTTTCAGCTTTGGGGGGCTGAAAATGGGCAACATGGATGCTAATTTCTGGAGAAAGAGGCAGGTGCTGGGCTACATAAAGAGCACACTGCTTCTCACAACAGGGGGAAACACTGCACAGAGAGAATTAATGAGTATGTTGGACATCAGGGAATAAAATAGCATCATAAACTTCAGTAAACAACAAACCTCCAGAGTTGGTCTTAATTTGTAAAAGACTAGGCCTCAGGAATCTGTTGCCATTCAGTGAGAGTAGCCCTTGAGAGGCAGCTGCATCAGGCATTGATACAGCTACATCTATAGATTAATACATTTAATATAACTAATGTGAGGACCACAGAGATGCGTGCACCTTCATGGAGACACTGCCTTTCTACTGTGGGAGGTATGAATATTTGGCTCCAGAATTATATTCATACAGATATCTCATGGATTTTATTCAGAAATAACTTATGACAAGATCTCTATATAGAATAAAGTTTTAACAAAAATGCATTTCCCAATACCACAATCTAGCTGTCCTTCAAGTTTATATTTTCCCTGAGATGCTGGATGTGATTTTTTTCAATTTACATCACTAAAAATAAACAACATGTTCATTTGTATTACTGGTACAAAGACATGACCATCTGCCATCCTCAACACACCTACAAGAGATCCATGGTTTTCTAACAAATCTTGGATATGGTATATTCATATCCCTTTTAATGTCACTGGGAAGAGACATCAGCAGCTGAGACACCAGAATCTGAGACAAAAAAGTAGCCTGCACCTATTCTTCTAATAAATTAGAAATGCTGCCTGCTTCAAATTGCAAGGAAATTTCGAGTTAGTACACTAGATATGTTAATCAGATCATTAATTTGTTGTGCTCTTAGTCCTGTCCTATTAGTAAAACTTTAAATGATGTAACACAATTCATAACCAGAGATAAATTTTCAAGCAAAAACCCAAGTTAATTGAATTCCACCAAAATTACTGTCCCTAGTCCATCTGAATACAGTTTCTTATCCACATTTGCTCACTAATATATAAATAAAGGTAATGGTGTCTGAGAGTACCTTATTTAAATGCTGATTAAATAGTAATCACTTCCAATAATTTCCCAGGACACAGATGTCACTGCTTGGGATTGGTTTAAGACTATGATCAGTGAAAGCGCAAAAGTTTGTTTAATTAAAGTTATTTAAAATTATTATTGAAGTACTTCTCTTTTGATTAATATGGATACATCATAACCCCTAATATATGTGGTCTTCTATCTGTTATTCTCATCTATTAAAGGGTTTGTATTCAGAAACTTCTTAGGAGTGAGTGTTGCTCAAGAAAGATAGAGATAAGATGCACATCTGGAGGTAAGAAGTCAAAGTGATCTTAAGTGAAATCCACAGAGGAACACTTACACAGCATGTTCAGAACTATGGGGTATGGGGGAGAAATGTATTTCTCAAACTTGGCAACAAGCTATATCCTAGCCTCAACTTTTCTCTTGAAAAAGCACAAGGTAACAGAACAAAAATCATCATCAAATAGGACTTGAAACAATACAGATCTTCCAGTTTTCAAATAACTTGCTATTTTTCTCACACAAAGACATGACAAAATTAATTGAACAAGAAAAGCACTCCTGTATAACTTCTAAACTTGCACATTAGTCTTAGGCATATTCCAGCAAAACAGAATAATATAAGATATGATTTCTAGTCTTCCAGGGTTTTGTTAAAACTAAGTAACTAATCATATATTTTGCTGAAGTTTATAAAATGTATATTCATATTCTCCATATTTCACATGGATAAACATTCTTACCTTCAAGAAATTAAATTTTATAGTGTTGTGCAAACATGTAACTTTTGATTAGAAAACAGAAGTTGCAAAGCCGTTAGGTAAATAATTAATCTGTAAATTATTGAACTATCTTAGTTACCTATTTGCCAAACAACTGCACTGGTAATAATCTGGACATGTCACCTGAGAAAAAAAGAAAACACTAGATTTTTTTTAACTCTGACCAAAAGTCCACAGAAGAACTTCTTTTCCTGGCCCAGGAGATGGTGACATGCCAGTAGGCTCCATGTGTGACAAATCTCAGTGGCAGTACCTATAACAGTCTCAGCAGAGCTAGGTCTTTACCTATTGTCTCCCCTCTTTCCCTCACCTTGGAGCAGTAACTCATATAAGAGCTATGCATGGGTAGTATGTACATATTTCCTAAATGCAAAGTATCAAGTCCATATGCATTTTCAAGAAAGAATAGAGCTAAACTGCAAAAGTTTTCTTAAAAGCATTTCTATTAAAATGTGTCACCTCTTCACAGACTGTTATGTCATTATTCTTTTTGTTAATAACATGAAAAATCATCACACATTTGGGGTTGCAGTTTACAAGCAGTCAAACTTTCAGCAAGAACAGTGTGTGCCATGTCCCAGTGCTGGCTGAGGCTACAGAAACATTTACTCTGTAGATTCTGCTGTATTCTAAAATGATTCCAGCATTTGAATCCATTCTTAAGGATGTTTCAGAAATGTGTATAAACCATATCAGTCCCCTTGGGCAGCAGGAAACCTATCTTTTTTCTCTGCTTGATTTCAGCCTGTGCATACTGTGTAGTATCATTATTAGATATCAAGAACAAGTGTGATTTTCTTCCTTGGTGTGAAAAGAACATAACAATCACTTAGTCTCCAAACCTGCAATATAGGCTAGAGCAGAAACCTTTCTCTTAGGGTAGCTTCAAATCTATAATTTTCATTCATTCCCTGCTGGCATTGTTATTTCTTATCTCCTCCCTGCTCCCCCAGTAACATAGGAGAGAGTATTAGGAAAATAAATAAGTAAATGGAGAGATGAATGGAGCATTCTTCATTTTAAAAAAGATTTTAACTAAAACCCACAAGTAAACCTCCTAGTCCTAGGTATTCAGGAACCACTTGCTAACATTCACTACAACATGATTTTTCATCATACTCAAAATGCAGTGACTATTCTGTACCTCTGACCAATGTTTGACAGATGACCATTTTGTCAAAAAGACTATAAACAGCATAGCAGATTCACTATTTTCTCTGTTTATTTAGTTATAGTCTTGTTAGTTGCAAGTAAAAAATTACATAAGATGCCAGTTTAAATTCATCTTTAGATTTAGCACCACATTTTTAGCAGAACTACAGCTTGACTTGGAAAAATTGAAGGACAAATCTTATCTTAAATACCATGTATGAAAACTTTTCCCTCTTCATTTATCTGCTCCCCCAAGAGAGTAGGTAAGGTATTTTTATATTGAAAATAAAAACTTTTAACCTGTGTCAACCAGTGTGGTTGTTGATACCAAAACAGTTAATGAATCAGGGAGTAGTTACCAATAACATGTACATTAAATGTGAACTCCTATTGAATCTAAAGCACACTATTAATCTTAGTGGCTCCAGGATATTTCCCACCTGGCCAAAGCCCATGAGCTGTGCTCCCCCAGCCCTGCAGAGTGCTGTGTGTGGCACCTGACCCTATTCACTGCACAGTGATCCAGACAGCGAGGGATAATGAAACAACATAACTATAAAATGTCTCATTCTGCATTCAAATGACAGTCTATGAGAGATGACAGCCAGTACAACGTCTTTCTATAATTTTACCTACCAGTTTGCCCTTGAAAGTGGATCTCAAAATCACTTAGTGCAGTAAGATCTTGAAATCTGAAGACCAAGTGCCCCATTTCTCTATAGCTAATTAGTCCATACATCCTGCAAAGCAAAACCATAATTGTCTCTGTGTGTAAAGCTATCTGAGGGGGGCCAGTGTATTTGCATGCTAATACAAGGGACTGTTTGTAAAGATAGACCCCTCTGTTATAAATGGGATATCAGAAAGGTGCCAATTATGAAGAAGGAGTATACTGCATTATAAACCAACTGCCCTGTGCAACCAACTAATTGCTCTACATGCTGTACAACCCAAAAATATAATTGACCCTGTCTGTAAAGCTATTTTTGGGAACAATAAATCATTAGCATGCCAAAACCAAGTGCCAGTTACAAAGCAGGGAGTATGACCAGTGTGACCATCTGCCTCCTAGATGAGTGATCCACACTTTGGGGTGGGGGGATGAAATTTCCCCCCAAATCCTCTCTTTCTTACTGCTGTTCAAAATAAAAACAGGGCTCATGAGAGTTTATGTACAGGGCATTTGCAGTACTCTGTAGAAGAGGAATATCTTTCAAAGGAGCCTTCTGTTCAGCCTGAAATCCTCCCGGCAAGGATCCTGTCAATGGGAGTACTGTGTCTTTGTATACTGTTTTGGGTTGGCAGTGATTCTCTCCTAGGGGTTTTCCTTATTTCCACCTGGAGAATGGGTTCCACACAAACACTGCAGAAAGTCTTTTAGTCAGGGAATAGGCTAACTTTTTCCATTACTAAGCAATAAACATCAGTGAATTAAAGATGTAGGGTAATGGCTCTCTGTTTACTTGAGAGTAACAATGGGACAGATGCTGCAGCTTATATGATCCCAACCCACTGTGAATATTCAGCTGCACCTTATAAATACTCAAGATTTTTATATTATTTTTTATCTTCAGCCTGCATAAAATGGTTCAAAGCTACCTGAAATTTTCAAGTATAAAGCACTTATGTATTTCCACGATCCAGAAATACTAATGTTTACACAAACTGTCTTTGTCCAAATTTCTTTTGCATTAAGACATTAATAAGAAAAAGTTTCTTCTTCACAGCTTTACTACCCTTGGGGAAAACTGCAGAGAAGTTCCCATTACACTGTACCATTTTAAGCAGCTTCTGACAAATGGTTCTGTTTATTTTCCTGGTACCATATATTCTGGTGGTAAAATAATCCAAAAGTGTCTTTATAAACTAACACTGTGAATAGTCACTGAAAGATAGCTGAATTATAAACAGAAATTAATTGGATCATATACTCTTTTCAGAGATGCAGGTGGGGCCTGGTAAGAACATGAGTCTTCTCCTGTGTACATCTTGTAATGGACCAGATAAGTAGAATAAAGTTTATGAATTGTGCACAATTTCTTCTCTGCCTTCAAGGATTTCCCAACATATATAACTCATGTGACATAAACTCTACAGTCTGCATTTGGGAATTTTGACTCCTGGGCTTTGATCCACAGGCTTCAATTCATGTTGGGTACATGCCAGTAAAATCCCTGGTGGAAAGCAAATGAATAAACTTCTTGTAAAAGGGTTTACATGTGTATACATAGGTAAGTTCCTATCTGTAAATATTATTTTACTAAACCCAAACATCTGTCCTGCTGTGGAGTATAAGTAGTTTTGTTCCATCACATTCTGTCTGGTCATATGTATTTTCTCTTTGTAACAAAATGCTTTGTACAGACATGTATTCTAGTTTTAATACATTTCACATATCTTCTTCAAGAATGTCTATAATGGCACAATTTACTCATTCTTTAGTACGTTTTTGCTTTAAACATAGGATTAATTAAATTTCATAGTATTTCAGAAGAGATTTGTACCTCCGTGTTGTTCTCGGAATGTTTCCTTGAATTTTCTGGAAACTGATAGACTGAGTCAGCAGGAGAAAGAAAAAAATAAAAAGGAAACAGAAATGCAGTCAACAAAGATTTTCTTCTAGGAATGTTTACAATCTAAAAAACCCCAAAGTAGTGATTAGCAAACCAAGGGCCAAAGACCCCTCTGGCTACCAATCTGGACAGTGGAGCTTTCTTTTCTGTCACTTTCCCCACTCTCTTCAACATGCCTATATATACTTCCTTGATTCCTCACATCAGGAGAAACAGCAGATGAAGATGAAATCTGCCCTTAAATTATATTACAATAAATAATTATATTCCAATAATTAAATAATCGACCTTATTTGCCAGGATAATTGTCTAGCTTCCCCCCACCATATTTTATTAATACAACATACTGTAGTATGTATTTATTTAACATTATTATTAATAAAAATGTATTTTATTAGCACACGATACTGTATTAACAAAATAAAGCAGGATTTGACAAATTATAAAAATGTTGCTGTCATCAGAACTTTGCAATACATTATTTTTTTTTTCCTAAATTTGCTTTTCCAAATCTGTTGGGAGGCACTGGAATATAACGCTTTCCTACCTTGTATTTTTTTAAAGTCAATAAAAGTAAGTGTAATTCCCCACCATTCTTATTCATAACTTTATCAAGTAAGTAACCAACTGCAGCAGTAAAGGCAACTTCATCTGTACTACCATACCTGACCAAAACTGCAGGCCCTGAGAACTGTGACTATGAGCTTTTTGCCCTAAAAACTCTTAGTTTTCACCCTAAAACAGTGACATAATCAACTCTCTCTCTCTTCCGTGTGTATTAAAGCACACAGCCTTTCTTTCCTTCCTGGTTTCTGTTCTTTTCTAGAAATAGTAGAAATGTCTTGACAAAGTATGTGGGAAAACCCAGCATCTGCAGTAGCAGCACACAGGAGAGGTTCCTGATGATGTGAGCATTATTCATCTGAAACCCCCACAGATCCCTTCCTCGCAGTGGCTGCTTTCTGTTGGAGAGCACTGAAAGGAGGAAGTGGCTGGAGCAGAATACAGAGAACTGGCTGCTTTTACCTCAACAATGCATTTTCTGTTTCCTCTAAGTGCAGCAATATCCGCATCTGATACAGCCCCATAGTCAATATTTGGTGGTGTCATCAGTTTCAGCTTCCAGAGCTCATAAACATTATCAGAGTTCACATCTCTCGTAGACATCACGTTCACACAAGTTATTTGCTCTGATATGAACCTCCACTTAAAATTCACTCTCCTTCCTAAAAAGCATTACAGCCACCTCTAAAATTTTGGTTACTGGATTCTAAACCACAACTACTCAAGAACTGCAAAATTTTAAATGAAGTTTCAAATTCAAAAAACCAAACATTTATAGTAGGTAATTCTGACTTCAGACTGAAAAGCTGGTGTGATCACATTGGTCATAGCAATCTATCAGCATTAAAGTGCATTCTCAAATCACCTTAAATAATGCCAAACAAACCAGCATAGTTTGCAATATATAAAACTTTTGAGCAATTAAAAAAAAACCCCAAAGAATAATAACTGACAAAAAAATCTTCTTTTGCATGCCTTTAACTCAATGTGCCATTCAGATAAACACTGGACTTCTAACATGTAATTAAAACAATGTTAAATTCTCTTCAGTGTTTCTGCTGCATCTGCCTCACCGATTGGTGTCAGTTGAGGTAAAATTTTAGTCTTTATTTTGTAGGATTTTGGAGTGGTTAGCAGATGTTTGGCTATTGTCTCGAGCAAGCAGAATCTAAGCAGTGAAGACAACCATATCACAAACAACTGTTTGCTAGAATAATCACATAATATGAGTATTCTATGCACTGCCTCCTTCTGCATTTCTAACATCTCACAAACTATGAGGACAAGAACTTTGTGATGTAATCCTCCTCTTTTGCTTTTACATGGGGAATGCAATCTGCTAGAGCTGTAATAATTAAATGCAATTAGATCAGTCAAACCACATATGGAAACAGGCCCCTCAAATTTATAAAGACATCTATTTAATCAAGTAACTTCAGTTTTGAAGCTCAAAAGGACAAATATTAATGATCACACATTGTGCATCTTAGCAATTCCCTCCCTATACTTATGCTGTCTGACCATGAAATGCAGTGAAAGTGTGAATTTCTTCTCTTAGAAAATCTTTGTGCTAGTGAGATTCAGTTTGTCACCACTATTTTGTGGTTGCATAACAGACTAAAAGTCAAAACGTTGAAAAAGGCTGTCACAACTCTCAGCTCTTTTTGGCTGAGACAAAGAAATAGCCCAGTGTGCCAATGCAGAGGCATCCAGAACTCAGTGAAAACTGTCCTTTCTCTCTGCAGTTCTGCCCAGGCAGCTTAGTCCAGATCTCCAGGATCCCCATGCTTCAGCTGCTGAACCTCTCCTGCCAGAACCTGCCAGTTACAGGAAACTGGGCCAGACTCCGGCTTGGTTTTGTAATTTGGATTACAAATGTCCTCTTGGAATCAAATTGAGTGGACCAAACCCATTTCACCTGTCCTAAACAGCCTTTGAAGCAAGGTCACCAGAGGCGGAAGGTTATGAATTAATATACACCTTCCAAACCTTAACTTATTCCTTCCTTTTTTTTTTTTTCTTTTTCTTTTGCTTCTCTCTTTTTAAGAGCTACATATGCTCATTTATCGAAACAATTGGTAGCCAAACAGGAAAGTAAAAGAATTGAGATTGGTCTATCAAAGTGTTTATTATCTATTCTCTTCCTCACAGGATGTGAAATATCAATAAAGAAAAGACAGCAGGAACATTATGTCTGTCATAATGTCTCAATGCAGGTCTAAAGAAGAAGCAAAGAAAACTCAAAGAAATAATTTTATGATAGCTGATTTAAAAAATGATGATATATAGGTTCTCTCTCTCTTAAGAGGAAACACCTATATTCTGAACTAACTTGAAAGCACATGAAATGGCCTTGCTGAACTTGTTTCAAGAGTCTCACCAGACGTCAATTCAAATGCTTTGAGATCAGTAGGAGTTTTCTGATTGACAAGACCAGGATTTTCATCAGATACCTGCAGAAGGCAGCAGGTCCAACTGCTGTGAACAAATCCTGCTGCAGCTGGGCTTTTGTTATTTCTGGCCTGGTGGACATGCAGTCAGCACACTGCTAAATGTCACCCTGATTCAGGCAGTCATACCACATGGTGATGAACTTTGTTAGTAGTCAGGTTGCCACATTCATTGTAATAAAGTCTTTCTTCAACATTCTTCAGGTATTGAGGTTGAAGCCTCTTTCCTCCAAGGGTTTTCTCCAATCATTGAATTGCTCTTGAGATTAAAATCTTATTAGACACAGAACTGCTATCACAGTAGTCTTACTGTTGCAGTATCTATGTAACTATATATTCATACAGCTATAAAATTCTTTCCCTGGATCCTTTGCATTACTCTGCAGTGTTGCTATTCAAGGCTTCCTAGTGGGAGCTGCTGCTGAATTGTGTGGTGACAGGGTTTGCTTTCATAATCAATTATGAATTCCACTGAATTATTCCCTAGCTCCCAACTATGCCACGCACAAGAGTTTACGAGGCCACACATTCAGATAGGGGAACTGATCCAGCTTAAAACTGACCTACCGAAGAAAATACTTAGCCCCCATTTGGGTGACCACATGGCCACATGCCAATGGAAGAATCTTCCTTCAAGGACAAGAACTTAAGACTGTCTTAATATCAGCATTCATATTCACCTATGGATTATTTTCCATTTTCACTTATCGGAACACAATCCCCACTTTTATATAGACTGTGTTGGCTGTTCCTATCCATCCAGCTTTATGACTCTGCACTTGTCTGTACTAAATGAATAGGTAGATTTGTTTGCACGGGGTGAGGTCACAGAGTAACACAAACTACTCTTCACGGGTGCCCTGACCGGGTCATGACCTGCCACCCAAACAATTTTTACGTCACCCTTAAATGCTAGCAATGATTTTATATCTATCACTCGCGTGTGGAAATGCAGAGAGGCCTCCTACAATCCCCACAAACAGTAAAAACACTTGCATTTACATGATGATTCTCCATTAACAACTACTTTTTGGTATCTGTCAGTTAACCAGCACTTAATCCATTTCAGATGGGCTTTGCTGATATTGTAGAGTGTTAATTTTTTATCAGAATGTCACAAGTAGTAAGTCAGATGCTGTACAAAAGCCTAAGTATATTACATTTACACACACAATAAAGCCCACCATTTTATCACCACAATTTTACAACCTGAGCCTCCAAAGCTGCTAAATTCTTTTCCATTTTTTAACATTCCATGTCTAAGTTTTCAACCTTGAACAGTAACTGAAAAAATGAAAATTGAATAATTTACCAGTTTGAGATTCTAACCAGTAAATTGCTGTGAATTTGTAACCGCACTATGATTTTCATTGTACTACATTGGCCATTTAGGTGAATGATAACCCGGGAGACAGCACCACGCAGGGCTAGCAAACAAGTAAATCATTTAGATTGCACACTGCTTTCAACCAAAAAAGGAGCAGTAAATCTGTCCTGCCATTGCCTTCTCTTTTGTTGAATTTTCAGGATGGTGCAGTCTTTTCATTGAAACAAATAAAAAAATTCTACAGATTTAATTTATTGTCTGGGTTTTGCACATAATGACTAAGGCTGACCAATACAAGTCAGTGTGCTAGAAGAATAGGTTTAGCCAGTTAAGACCGTGCCAGATATAACATACAGCTGATTTTAAGCATATGAAGAGAATATTCTGGTTACAGCATGGCACCATCTAATGGCTTCAGCTTTAACTGCAAGAACTCCAAATAAACAGCATTAACTGCTGGCATACAAACTGACCTTCCATCGTTGTTTTCCTCACTGTTTAGCAAAGACACATAGAAGAAAAAAATAAAAGAGGAAATAACGTAAGTTTAAAATATAAATCTGGGCTGGCAATTTACATGGTAGTAACAACTGCAGCCTGTTTTCAAGCCATGGCTGAACATTTTACTTCCAAGTACTTTAGCACAAACAAAATTTAGCTATACAAGCAGTGCAATGTTGTCTACACACAGAAATAACAGAATATTGTATTTTCATAGAATCATAGAATGGCCTGGGTTGGAAGTGACTTTAAAGACCACCTAGTTCCAAGTCCCTGCCATGGGCAGAGACACCTCCCACTAGCCAGGCTGCTCAGAGCCCCATCCAACCAGGCCTTGAAAGTGTTCAGAGCTGGGGCATCCACAGCTTCTCTGGGCAACTTGAGGCAGTACCTCACCGCCCTCACAGGGAAGAATTTCTTCCTAACATGTAATCTAAACCTGCTCTCTGTCAGTTTGAAGCCATTCTCCCTTGCTCTGTCACTACAGTCCCTTTTAAACAATCCATCTCCATCTTTCTTTTAGGCTCCCTTCAGTTACTGGAAAGCCACAACTAGGTCACCCCACAGCCCTCTCTGTTCCAGGCTGAACAGTCCCAATTCTCTCAGCCTTTCCTCGTAGGTGAGCTGCTCCATCCCTCTAATCATCTTGGTGCCTCCTTCAGACTCACTCCAACAGGTCAATGTCCTTCCTGTGCTGGAGACTACAGAGCCTTTAACTTACTTTTGGATAAGTGTTGCAAATCAAAAGTATGCCTAGATGTTATGTTATTTTGCACAGTGTAACTTCATGTTTCTTTAAAAAGCATGATAAGAAACACAGAACTTTGTACAATACATTGGTAACTTCTGTTTTGATCTGTTTGACAGCAAGTTCAAAGTAAGAGGTAATAAAGACTCTTGGGTTGCATTCCCATCTACTAGTACCTTACTGTATCATATTAATCAGATCACTAGTATGCCTGCATGAAAATTGTTTTCATTAAAAGTATGGAAATGCTGATATTAAAATTCCTTGAAAGGATGCCAACAATTTAATAATCTATTCAGCATATTAAGAACTAAAAACACCATTGTCATGAGAAAAAATTATTGTTGTAGAAATTTCTTGCTAAGAGGTGCAATGGCCAGTATTTATGCACATAATAGCCACAATATAGGCAGAAATCTTCATTTGAATATTAAGTGTAGTTTTAAGTCCATGATTACCATTTAGATATTAATAAAAAACAACAGTACTTAAAAGTGAAAGGCTCCATAACTTTACCATTCCATCAATTCCAGCCAACACTGTCAAAACATAGTTTAAATCTAAGAAAAGAGCGACCTAATACAGGAAAAGGTTCCCTGTGTAGTCCCTTGGAGATATTGAAAAGCCAACACTACTCAGCCCTGGATGTCCTGCTGTAGCTGCCCTTGCCCAGGACAGGCTCGGACTGCCCACCTCAGACATCCTGTGGGGCTGTGATTTCCTCAGATGTTTTGCTGCCGATTTTGAAATAAAACCCAAAGCCTCAATGCAGAATTAAGTTGTGTTGTCTTCAAATCTTGATCTAAATCTTCCAAGAATTAGAACAGTTCCTTCTCTTATAAATATTTAGGATAATACCTGAAACTAGGCAGGGAGTGAACTACTGGAAAGACTTAATACTAAATCTGGAACTCATTCAATGGCTTCAGACACACACTAAACATAATGAAAATGTTTCAAGTCACTGTAGTGGAATTTGGTCATAGCTAGTATAATCCATATTATACAGATTTTTTTTCATCTAAAAACATAGACCTATGAAAAAAACAACAAAAATTTAAAGGTGGATCTATAAAGGAATTCAACTGCTCTCACATACTGAAAATACATTTTTACAAAAGAACTATTTTTGAAAATAGTGGATAAAAGTACAAAATCTAGTGGTACAGAAATAGACTCAATTAATGCACATACCCCAAACTACTTCTTTATTCTTCAGAGAAACACATTCAAAAAATATCTTTGCTACTGTTTCCTCCATACAGAATTTCATATATTCCACTTATGTACAACTACCCAGTTATTTTTATGACTACTGCTGCCTTGGAGCCTACTCATACCAGTAATGCAAGAGCATTTGCTGACTCAGCTGTAGTTTGGTTGTCCCCTTTTACGGTTACAGTGTGAAACTGTTGGGAAGTGCAGCTGATTCTGACTTGTTTGAAGCAGCAGGATGTGTTTGGATACACAAGCTTTGGCAAAGCCTAAGGCACCATGACAATGCATTTCTATGAGATCCCTCTGGTAAAACTGGATCCCAAATACAGCTTTCAGGTCTGTGCTTCAGGGATGCACTAATGCATTTGTCCAGCTCACAGCAAACTGAGATGTGAATATGGAGCCACTGCTGCTCCTGTCCAATGATTTGAACAGATCACAACCACAATCACTTGGACAGGAGTGCAGTGTCTACCACAACCTGCACAGGTAAAAGAATCTAGCAAAGGAGATAGCCTAAAATATACTGCTAGTAATTGTAAGAGTAGATACATTATTCAAACATAAAACATTTTTAAAAAACAAAAATAAAAATTTATTTAGTGTACCAGAAGTACCTACTTGTGAGAAAAAAACCAAATATAAAATAATTATATACTCAGTCACGGGATCATAAATTATAACTTTGCATTTATATAATATATTTGGAGGTCCGTTCCAACTACAAATTCTTGCAATTGGAATACAAAAGCCCTCTGGCAAAATTTAAATCTAAATGTAGACACAGTTCTTGTTTACAGGAATAGTTGTAAAAGCAAGAAACAGAAACAACAGCCTGAGGCACTGAAACAAGTTCTATCCAGCTGGAAATGCCATGCACATAAGGTAAGCTGCTTTACAAGGTAAGCAGAGGCATGTATTCACCACTGGTTGTACAAACACACAACGAAAGGCCACCATAGGATATATATGGTGAATAAGTAATGACAGTAAGTGCAGAAATCTCTAAGAGTATTTTTGTACAAAAGGAAATCAGAGCATTTGGCAATGACTAGCATTAAAACAAGAGGAGAAGATTCATCATCTTCATACACAGAGTAGAAAACAGAATTCAGATCCAGACCCAGTGGATTACCTCCTGTTCAGTAGAAATATTTGTGGAGTTGTATCCCTTATTCTGACTTTTAAATGTGATTTTAATGAAATTCTTCCTTTTCCTTCAAGCTTGATAGCAAAAAACCAGACCTTTTAATAAACAGCAGACTTTCAGCATAAATCAGGCTCATCAGGCTGGACAATCTTCATCCAGGGATTAAGTAACCTGGTTTTGTAAATATTCTCCACTCTCAGTTATAATATCTGCTTTCCCCAGTTCTTTAAAACCATGTCACATCCTATTGAAGTGTTAAGTAGAGAGACAGAAAATGCAAATTGCTGTGCACATTGAAAGGAAATGACAGTTTAGAGGGGTATTTGGAGTACATGGTTCTGAGTACATCTCTGCTGCTCCCTCCTGACTCACTAACTGGCTTTATGATAACCAATTCAGCTGCTCAGCGTTCCAGTTCAGCAGCCATGACAATGACCAAAACAGTATGTTCTTCACAAGCCTAGAGATGCCTACACAACTGCAGACAAAAATCCTTATTATGAGACTTAATGTGTGGAAAACATTTTCATTGCTTAGTTCAAAGCTAGTAGCTAAGTGAAAAGCTATTCTGTTTTACGTAACAATAATCTCTGGGGGCAGATATATAAGCAGGAAGATTGTTTCCCTCATAAGCTAACTTCACTTTCATAGCATGAGAAAAACCACCATCCCTTTCAATCAAGCCTGGTTAGCAGCCTTGGTCAGAAAAAACAACAGTGACAAATTTCTTCACAGAGCTCCTTGGAAATATAGGGATTTCTAGACTTAGTTTCTTCTGATACCACTGAGCCATGGTCTGGAATAATGCAGATGTGAAAACATTTTGTTCTTCCTCTTGTCAGAGACTTAAGCCAGTTGTTCTGGCAAGTCAGACAGGAGGGATCTAATCAATCAATACCACGGCACCCTCCTGAGGTTCTGAGGACTGCACATGTCTGTACAGACAGAGAACAGCTCCTTCAAGGGTCACAGGTTTGCTACTGCCCAGCACTAGTCCTTCCCACACAGTCAGTCCTCCTAACTGCACATACTCCTAGCTCAGCAGCTTACCCTGAAACCAACACATCTCTGGATCTATACAGCCTCCTGGATTTATCAAGTGCTCATAAACATGGATGAACCAGGAGAGGAGGAGTCCACAGCCACATATTAGAAATGGTAACAACCTGAAACAACCAAAACCAACCTACTGCCAGCACCTCCTGCTTGGCCACAGATTCTCAAGAGTAATGAGAGGAGCAGCAGCAGCAACACTTCTGACCAGGCTCTGCAAAACTACCTTTGTGCAGCATATTGTTTTAAAGGCCCTGGTACACTGTTAGTGGTTTGTGTAGCACAATTCAGAAACTCTACACTATTTTACTGCTTGCAGGTATATCCTCTGCTACTGACTGCTCCAGGTTACTACAGTGCCATACAATCCTTCTCAGAAAAAAAACTCAGTTGTAATTTGTTACTGGAACTTTTTTTTCTTAGCAGAGTACTTCCATAAGTTTCCTCCCAACAAGTTTCTCTGATAAGAAATCTATTTCCCTTTTAATGTTCAGCCTTTTGTATTTTATACATAAAAATATTGTACCATATTCTGCAGCTTTAAAATTAATCATGTAACCACTTCAACATGGAAAAATACTATTTTCTCCTTTGTATAAAAAGATGCTTTTCTAATGAATGTCTGTGCAGGTCAGATAATCCTCCTAGAACAGAAAACACATCATAACTATACAGCAAGAACAACAGTTTCTCAGCAGCCACTATCAGTTGTTTTGTATTACAGTAACCCTGCTGCTGACACTGTACACTTTCCCCAGAGTACTGTCTGTATTACCAGGACTGGATTCCTTTTTTCTGTATGTGCTCTCTCCTCACAAAGCTCTCCAGAACACCATCTGCTACCTGGTCTCATGAAAATGATGTTATATAAGTAATTCTGTCCCTGTACATTCAATATGTTCTCCAGCTTACAGTTGGCTATGCTGTTTTATCATACAGACTGAACATTTTGTAATACAAAATGTAACTCAAAGTTCTCTATATAAGATTCTCTGTGTTTTCTTGCTGTGATCATTTACCCTGAAATTGCTTGACTAAAGATCAGTTCAGACTGTGCATTTGCTACCTTTTCTCTGAATTTTCTTTCTAGGAAAAAGAAATCAGAACAGCATTAAGGGTCTGACACTATACTTCAACTAACATAGCTGTATCAGTGAGGATCAAATGTAGATGAATGGTTAGAAATTGATGCTGAACTGGAAGTATATATTATAAACCAGCTTTAAGTTATATGAACCAATCAAGCATTTTCAGTTATTAGTCTCTTTACAGTAGAACTGAGTTTTAGTACAACTGCTTCAGATAGCCAGAGGCCACATACATGCCAGACTCCAACCTTTCTGTTCCAGCAGGATGGCCTTGCAGAGGGCTAAGCAGACATTGTCAGGGCCAGTACAGCCCTGCTGTACAGTGAGCTGCACAGCACAAGCACTATTTCTTCAGTCTATGTATTTTGACTTAGACAGGGCTAATTTAAGAGGGTTTACCATGGGTTAATACTACAATGAATACAAAACAGTCAAAGTTCAGTTGCCTGTGAATAAAATGTAAAATAAGGCATTAAGTGTATTCACTGGTTACCAAATTCAGGTTCTTTAGATTCATTTCCAGTGTATAATTTTCAGACAGTTGACATTTAAGGAAGTGATTAGATGGAATGAAATAGTTTTAGAGTAACTTTACATTGTATATCTAGAAAGAATGTAAAAAGTTTTGTCTCAAAGTCTTATTAATGAAGCAAAAACCTTGGGAGAAGGACTGTCATGTATTTGTAAATACATAATCTGTCACTGTTAGCTGAAAAAAGGCATTTTATAAGAGGAAAGAAAAATGTACAAATTCTGGGAAGACTATACTTCTAGACCTTTTTTGAATAATGTTCCACAGCATACAAGACACTCTTAACAAAACAGTGACTATATTTCAGTTTAATTTCTACAGTTCTTAGCAGAATTCTAGAGACAGTAGAATAATCATACACAGGAGGGTAATCCGTTTGTGTGAGCAGTCCAGGGCCTCCTTGAACAGGCAGCTCTCTCACCCTGCATTTTAACCACTCAGGAATGTATGAAGAGCAGGTAATACTGTAGGTTAAATATATATAAAAGTAACTTGGACACCTTCTGCTTAAGATGATTCCACACTTCACCTCTAAATTTCCCCACTAATTCTATTCTGGTATTATCAGCAAGGCTGAAGTGGGCAGATAAAGCAGTGGAGAGAAGCATAAAGAAGGCTATACCATTAACTCAGATATAATGAAAAGTCACTTATGGCACTTTAAACAGTTCTTAAAATTCATGAAAACTTTGGTTATGTGAAGTTTCACTCCTACACGATCTTCTCTGAATTACACTTCAGTGGGATTTCTTCTGTGATCAGCAGGTCTAATAATCAGGCATTACAAAAAGGTTCCACTCTACTTGTGCTGGGGTGGTCACGCAGATGCCTGACAGACTGCACAGATGAGAGTATGTATGTAATGCTGGAAAGGGGTAGGAGATTATTAATCTGTTTTCCATAACCTTTTTGTCCTTTTGCTCCCAATGGGATGATTTTGCAGTGGCATAATGCAGGGTTTGTACACCCCATTATATGAGTCTTGAAGGAGCTCATGGGCTGTTGGGTACCTAATCAGCTTCTCCCAGAGGCAAACAACAGACTTCAAAAGAGGAACAAAAAAGGAAGAGCCCTGCTTAATTAGTGCTTAGCTAAGAAGAGGAGCAGACTTGGGAAAAGACACAAGGATAACTGCTCCCTGTCAGAGTCCCTTGGTAGAGGAGCAGGCCTGGCAAAAGCTGTTCCCTTCTTCAGCTGCCAACATTCAACTTCAGCTTCCCTGAGCCATGGCCACTTCTGTGTGTCAGTCCTTTGGAGGGAACAAGGAATCTGCTGTCAATACATCCCAGAAGCAAAACAAAAATGGAGCTTTTCTGTTTGTTTAGGTCTGATTTTACATACACCAAAAGAGACGGAGGTTGCACGTATCACAAGCAGAGGGTTCTATGTGTGTCTGAGGGCCGGCTGGAGCAGTGGAATGGCCAGGAGGGAATGCAGGCAGGGAGCAGGTGCTGCCCACTGGAGAAGGGGAAGGAGGACACTGTCCCAAGCACACTCCCTGCCCAGCTTTAGGGAACAGTGACAACGCAGGAGGCATTTTCACAAATTAATTGTAAGCTGAAAAGGGCTTTTAAACATTAACTTTTTACAGCTTTTGTGCTTTTTACATAAAAGGCATGAAAAGATTTGGTTTTGTCATGACAAGTGTTTTTAGTTTTTTCCCTTTCTTACTTTTTACCAAGAAAATGTCTGAAACTAAATCTGGTCTCAGTCACTTGCCTGTGAGAGTGGAGAGCAATTGAGAAGAGAAAGATGTTCTAAGATAAATATATGTTCATAATGAGCTCATAAATAAATGCTTAAAAAAGGATAAACAAAACCTGAGTTTCTTTTACAGAATTCCTACTCCATAGAATTGTGAACCACAGATACCTCACAGTAACAATATATTATTCAAAACAATACGGTTAAAAAAATAATAATTTAGGAGTAATTAAAAAGATAACCAAGGTAAGTTTTAATGGATTTTTATACCTGCATCTTAACTGTCTTTAGCAGAAAGAGATTCTGAGAAAATATTGTTACAGAAGAAATGTTTTATAAACAATTTATAAGCAATTGTTTTATAAGCAATTTTTATAAACAGTTTATGTTTTATAAACGTGTATACATGCATATATTTAAATAAAAACTTTTGTCCTTTTTTGTTGCAATTCATTTTAAATGTTCTTTCTCAGTTTAATTTTTCTCTCTCCAACTGCATCTTGGATCAAAGTTGGGATAACTAGGTACACAGACATTAACAGAATATACCATTTGAGTATAGAGACTTCCAACATGAACATTTTCTCTTAGAAACCTTTTAATTTCTTGCTTGTATCTTGCTGTGTTGGCAACAAAGTAGATTGATTTCTCATAATACCCAGGAGAATACAAGGCATTGACAGCTGAGGAAAGGGACATAGAAGCTTTGGAGACATTAAAATAACAGAGACAAGAGCTTAAAAATAGCATCTATACAAACTGCTTCACATCCTGTATTATGAAACCTACTCACGTCTAGAGGATACCACTTTGTTTTCAAAGACCAAATGAAGTGCACAGTCAGATTTATTATATGCTTCAAAAAAAGAGATATGGTCTCTGAATAAGGAAGCCATGCTCTAATGCACAGCAAAACAAATGTACGATTTTCCTACTTCCCATTCTTCATACTGAGTATCAGAGAGGTGCACAAGCCTTTCCATGCAGGGTAATTCACAGATGGGAAAATAAAACTCATGTTAATAACAGAAATCTATAAGAGCTCAAGCCCTTAGAACAGAGGCTTTAAAAGCAAGCATAATTAAGAATGGCTGTTCACCACAGGGTAACTGAGGGAAAAAATTTTAAGGATGGATAACCTGTGGTGATAGTGTCTGTTTATTCTTTGTCTTATGACTAACCAAGTAGGGCATAAGCAAATTATTATGAAGAAATAAAGAATGTGATAGCAGTTAATCTTTCCATTTTAAGAATTGTCTATCTCTCCTGATATTTACTATAAGCTCTTGACAATCAAGGACCTTCTGTAAAAGTATCCAACTCTTGGGTTTTAAAACACAATGAATAAAATTTAATTTAGAAACACTCGATTTATGTGTTAAAAATAAACAAAACAGAAAGTAAGTAGAAAAGCATTGTGCTCTAAAGAGGCTGAAGGAAAGACAGCATGAGGGAAGTACTGTTAAAATGGAACAAAACCAATTACCATCTTTCCATTTAATGAAGATCTAAGTTCAGTGGGAAGACTGCCATTAAAACATTGCCTAAAAGTTACAAGAAAAGGCAACCCATTATTCTTAATTTCAGCTCATTCAAAGGACGGGGATCTTTATCATTAAGATATTAACCAGTATCTATTTTGTATTAACTTTTCACCTTAATCATTGCTTATATTAAATATGAAGCAGAGAAAAAGTAGTGATAATATAAAAAATAAAGATGTAAATTTAACATCTCCTGAAACAGTCTTGTGAATAAGTACAAAAGCTAAAATCCCTGATTTAAGAATGCCTTTTTTTGCCACTTAAACAAAATGGACACAATATACATAAGGTTATTACAAGAGATTTCTTTAAAAATTAGTACTTTGCTTTCCTAGCTTTGTATTAAGAAGAAATCTACTTTATT
Source organism: Calyptomena viridis (assembly GCA_013390005.1). NCBI lineage: Eukaryota > Metazoa > Chordata > Aves > Passeriformes > Eurylaimidae > Calyptomena > Calyptomena viridis. Next base: position 627,048 of record WEIV01028635.1, on the reverse strand, counting down.
TCTCATACATTATCACTCCTTCAGAACTTGATATAGGGATAATAAATCAGCTGAAAAAACAGTGAAAATTTTGGTTGCTTTCCTGTCAAGTCCTGCTCACGTTTGACTTCCCTGTATTCCTTGAAATGGACATCCATAACACATGTACAAAATTAATAAACATATAGGCAGAAAGAAAAATGAGACACAAACCACCAGTACTGCCAAAGCCCATTAAGAAGATATATACTCAGATCAATGGGAAATTTCTTTTAGGTGTATGTTACTTCACAGAATACTCTGAGTTGGAAGGGGCCCACAAGGATCATCGAGTCCAACTCTTAAGTGAATGGCCCATACAGGAACAGACTCACAACCTTGGCTTTGTTAGCAACATGCTCTTAGACTGCAAGTGCAATAAGACTGTTGGAAATTTTTCTTTTACATAAAAATATATTCAAATTCATTCAGAATATCTATTCAAAGGTTAGACATGCTAGATCTACAGTGTGCCTAACCACCATGAATAATTATTAAAATGCAACAATAAATAAAACTTTATTGAGAAGGAGTCTTATCATGCAGTTCATTTGATGCCATGGCCTACTTACAATAACAAAAGGTCCAATAACTTTAATAGAACCCACCAGAAACACTGCCATTTCACAGCTTTCAACCCCAAATCCTGCCTTTGAAAATTTGGGACAATAAACATTGCAGTATGCCGTTAAAAACAACAATTGCAGTCCTCAGTTCAAGAGCTGAGAATCTTCAGCCATATCACAGCTCAAGTGTCCTTTCTCTCATACAATTCACTGCTGCCTAAGGAAATGAAATATTTCAGGTATTGAGTTCAAAATACTCAGAATACTTAGTCCAGGAGCTCACCAGGTTACATTTCACTAGAACTCAGAGAGAACAAAGGGAACAAAAGGCATCCTTGGCCTCCTGTTGCTGCATGAGTATAATCTTACATAACTAAAAGCAACCCAGTAACAAACTGGCAGCCTCACAACTTTTTTTTCCAGAGGAAATTACTATTCAGGTATTTTTTGGTTGCTTTCTCCACACGGATATTTATTTAGGCTTCTCTGGGTTGAAGTTTGGTCATTTAGCTCTCCTCCAAATCTCATTATCATTCATAGAGCTGTTAATCTGTTAATCAGGTTGGCTATCATGAAGACATAGATGTGAACAACCATTTACTGGGGATATTTTAACACTTATCCCAATTTCTCTTACTACTAATCTATGGATACAGAAAGGGAGGGGTGGTAGAAGTGGTTTTATGTTATTATCCATATTGTAAGTTTTGAGAACGGGTCTGTAACTGTTCAGTAGAATTCTGTGTGATTTCCCAGAGAAAAGGAGAGAGTCACTCCAAAATATTTTTCCAGTGCTACTGGAGGTGACAGCACTAAGGTAGTACAAGGGGAAAAACATATGCTCAGTAACTACAAGACCTGACTCCTGTGTCTGGGTTAGTGCAGCACCTACATCACTTACAAACTGATTGGGATGAAAGAAATATGAAGACTCCAGGCATTGTCATCTACTCACAAAATCATAACGTTACTCCCATGTGTGCCACTTCCCAGAGACAATAAGCACATAAATCCTCCATTACCAATAAGCAAGGGAAAGCCCTATGGGATTCATCACCCCTCCAAAGCAGTGCATGCAGGTGTCTGTCACAGCTTCCTTCCACCGATGATCACATACTTCATTTTTGCTTTTAGTCCTTCACAAATCTTAATCCAATATCTTCAACACAGTTCTCAGATTCTAGCAACCATGCTTCATCTGCTTTACAATATTCAATAGTCTTTCATGACCTTACTACCCTATTACCCTACATTTACTCAAAAATCCAGAAAATCAGTTGAAGTACAACTTTCCAAGTGACAAAAACGAGGAAGGCAATTAAGAGATTCATTCTGTGCCACTGTAATTACTACTGGCACTGGGTGAACACAAGTAAAATGAAAACGAGCTATGAGGGACATGATATATAACATAACTGAAAGAGCTGTTCAAAGCATGCAAGATGACAAGGTTCCTACTGTAGGAAAGTATGTGGTTTGAAGGCATTCACAGTGGCTCTGTCAGTTGAGCACAAATATTTTTGTGTGTGTGTGTCTCTCAATTTCCACCGCTGCAAAACTAACAGCACTTACGTGGTGGTTTTGGCTGGGATCAACGAAATGATATTGCTTCACAATACAGTTTAGTGTGAAACGGTGGTGTTGGGTTGAAAGTTGGAGTTCATCTTGGAGGTCTTTTCCAACCTTAATGATTCTATGCTTCAACAGAATTAATGTTTTTTCATAGCAGCTGATATGGGACTGTGTTTTGGATTTGTGCTGAGAAGAGTGTTGATAACTCAGGGCCGTTTTCATTATCACTGAGCAGTTCTTACCCAGAGCCAAGGCCTTTTCTGATCCTCACCCCACCTGCAGAGACTGCAGGTGCACAAGGAGCTGGGAAGGGGCACAACCAGGACAGCTGACCCCAACCGACCCAAGGGATATCCCAAATCATATCACACCATGCTCAGCAACACAAAGCTGAGGAGAAGGAGGAAGGGGGAGATGTTTGGAGTGATGGTGTTTGTCTTCCCAAGTCACCATTATGTGTGATGGGGCCCTGCTGTCCAGGGCATGGCTGAACATCTGCCTGCCCTTGGGAAGCGGGGAATGAATTCCTTAGTTTGCCCTGCTCGTGCATGTGTTTTTTGCTTTACCTATTAAAAACTTCCTTTACCTCAATCCAAGAGTTTTCTCACTTTTACCTTTCTGATTCTCTCCTTCAGAGAGCGGCTGCAGGGCTGTGGGGCGGAGTCGCTGGAGTTAAACCATGACAACTTACAAACTTACCTGGCAGAGGGTCCTGAGAATTTAATGTTAAGTGATGTTATTAGACAACAGTAGTACAAACACTAGATGCAGCATTCTGTGATAGTTACTATTTACTTAAGAAGTGCTGTATGGGACACACAGAACAATGAGCAAAGATGAGATATTATTATAATATTTCTCATTATATACCAGAAGACATCTCCCCTCCACATTCAAAATAACCAGTTTCCCAAGGATAACCGTAATTCTTAATTATGAAGTGATGACTTAGTATTTTATGCTTAAAAGGAAGGTGCATTTTCTTTACAATATATGTGCCTCTTTTGTAATTTCAAAGAAACTGTAAATGTAGAAAAGTGTGAAGATCAACAGTCAGCAAACAGTCAAAAAGCTTTCTGATGATGAATAACCAACCACCTTTGAAGTGGTCTACTTCAATATTGTTATTTCTGGAATTTCAAGCATGAAGTCTATGAACAGCCAGATTACACATTTCTATTCAGTGGCAATAAAAGTCAGCTAATTTGGTACGAAGTACAACAGGATATTATTGTTTATGTATGGCCTTTATCTCGTAGTTAGGGAAAAATCTGCCAAATTCCACAAGTTATTTCCTTATTAAAGGAAAGTTTAGAAATACGGGGAGCCACAGTGTTAGTGTGCAGTTTTCTAATTTTTTTTCCCATTGAATTGAAAAATTCATCCTTGGAAAATACACTTCAATACTGAATGCATTCATTAGCCTTTTGCATTTGATCTTAATTTGATGACAAAGACATTAAATGGATGTCATATTAGAGTAAATATGAGTTTGCAGTTTTGACAATGGGTTCACTTATCCATTGTAGTAAGTAAAAAAAGTCCTTGTATTACAACGGATTAAAATTTTCCAAGAATCATCTCAAAGGGTGATTAATGTACATGTTACCTTAAATCCTGCAATGTCCATTTTTATTTTTTTCCTTAAAAAGTAATCAAAACACATTTGTATGCTGCAACTCCATTGGGTGCCCCCCCCTGCAAGATCACAGTGCATAAATTACAAAGCAAGCTTTTCACAGCAAACACAGAGCTGTGCACAAATTATAATAACCTCCTCTTAATCCCTAAAGCAGAGCAGAGCTAAATGCATCTTTAATATGTTCAATAGCTGTTACTTTTTCCTTTTTTTTTTCTAACCATACTGCAGTGCTATGAGCTTAAATTTCTCTCCTCGTATTACCCCAGGCAGTGGATCTCTGAACATACCTGCTTTTATCTTGTGAATACAGGTGAGAGAACAAACCAATGCCTGTTTTCCAGTCTTCAACATAAAGGCATTTGTAGGTACACAAAAACCTGTGAGATATCAAACAGGCTAATGAAACCTGGCTGCTCTAAACGGGACTGGCTGAGAGCTTGGCATTCGTTTGCTAAATAAGCATTTGAAGTTGTTGTCTCCTGCAAACGCTTTCACTTGGTGTCCAATGTAACTTTCCTGTTCTAACACTAATATTTAAAGTGATACCAGGATGCATTGTATGTTAGCTGAGTCATAGTATTTGACTGTCATAACTATACTAATATTAATTTCAGAAGCTTTTAGGCATTGGAAATATAAGCTTCTATAAATCAGATAGAAAAAATATAGGTATGATTCAATGCTTGAATAAAATTTCCTAATAGCTGTTCCAGTGTCCTACCACACAGTCTAACTAGAAACTGAATATTATCAATAAGATATATCTTTCATCCCTTAATATATTATGTGCCTATCTTTCTGTGAAAATGGAGAACGATTATAGAATAGTAAAAGAATTTTTCAACTGCATTTTGCTTAGGATATTGTCAGTGTCTAAGGAAAAAGTAAGGTAAAATGCTTACTAGAAAGAAGAGGGTTGTTTCATGTGACATGGTTTAGAACATGTGATTGAGGATGGATAAAGAGGTGTCTGTAACACTTTCCATACAATTAGAGGTTTCACTGATACCAATTGGGAAAGAAAGTTCAACTTTCAACTAAACTCCTGTCTCTCAAATATCCTTTCTTACTTTCGACAAACTAGAGTTCCAAGGTGGTGTCCTCACTATTACACCTCAGGCAATATAATAATGGAGACCCACTTCTTTAGACATACTGGCACCTGACTAGGCCAGAAAAAGCCCCCAACACTCCTAATTGCATCAGCATTTGCATATAGCACGAGTAAGGTTTCATGACAGAATGGGATTTTGAAATTTTCTGATTTTAACTCATAGTTCAAAAGAACTATAGAATGTGGAAGTCATCTGCACCTGGGCAACTGGACAGAATTTGAACAGTAAATCTGTAGACACAGCCTGGGAAGAATTGCTAAGCATCAACAAGATTTGCTTCTATTTTGGAATTAAAGTCAAACAGCATATACAAATAGCCTGAGCACTATCAAGAACAAGTGCTTTTTAAAAAAACAGAATATGAAACTTTTCCTGATTAATGGATTATAAATTTGTATTTATACATCATATACTTAATTTTTCAGGTGTTTTTTGAGGCTCATGTTGAGTCACATACTAATATGTAATCAAAGTTTAAAAAAAAAATCTTATTTTCAAATATGATATGAAAGCATACCATTTCCTAAGGAGATGCCACAATATAAGTGGAACACCCACACAACTTATTTTTTTCCTTGTACACAGAGACCTATGATTAAATTCTGAGCTCCCATGGTTTTGATGCATACAAGTATGCATTACACACACTGTCTCAGCAGGCTCTCATTATGCAGTCACAGCAAAGAAACAGTAAATGCCTCACTGAACAAGAAGGAAGGAGGAGATTTTCCACTAGTTCTGTCGAAAAGCAGCAACAACTCAGAGAAAAGAGCAATTACTGCATACCTCCTTTTTATCCGTGATTTGGGATAAAACTATTGACTGATAATAAAGAGCTAAAACAGTACTTCAGTTAAAAATCATTTCTGAAAGCTATAAGCCTCAAGAACTCCTTACCATTCAAAGAGTAACTATACAAGTATATAAAATTAACTAAGCAATGTAAAACCTGAGTAAATTATTAATTCAAGTTAAGCCAGAAATAACAACCTGCCCTTTAATATTTTGGGGGTAAACGATACGTGTTCAACTACTCAGATGCACAGTCACTGAAAGCTTGAGTTACTCCAGGAGACCTGGTGTTGTTCTTTACAGTATTTTTGTTCTACAGTGTATATCAATTAACCCAATGGTTTCAGATACATTAAATAATACAGATTATATCAATATGCACCCTTAAAAGAAGGTTACTTTTAAATAACGTCCTTCTTTCTTTGTCCAAAGCCCATTGCAAACACTCTCTTCAAGACATTGTGCCAAAGTCCCTTGCCAGATCTCTTGTAGCCCTTTTAGGTACTGGAAGGTGCTATAAGGTCTCCCCAGAGCCTTCTCCTCTCCAGGCTGAACAACCCCAACTCTCTCAACCTGTCTTCTCAGGAGAGGTGATCCACCCTCTGATCATCTTCATGGACACTGGACTCATTTCAGCAGGTCCACATCCTTCTTATATTGGGGGACCCAGAGCTGGATACAGTGCTCCAGGTGGAGTGTCAGGAACACAGAGTAGAGGGGGAGAATGACCTCCCTGGATCTACTGGTGACACATTCTTGTGTTGCAGCCCCAGATACATTTGGCTTTCTGGGCTGCAAGTGCACATGGCTGGCTCATGTCCAGCCTCTCATCCATCAACACCCTCAAGTTCTCCTCAGGGCTGCTCTCAATTCATTATCTACCCATCTACACTTTTGTGTGGGATTGCTCTGACCCAGGTGCAGGAGCTCACACTTGGCCTTGTCGAACTTCATGAGGTTCTCACAGGCCCATTTCTCAAACCTGTCCAGGTCCCTCTGGATGGCACCATTTCCCACCAGCACGTCAACCACAGCACACAGCTCAGTGTTGTTGACAAACCTGCTGAGGGTGCCCTCAATCCCACTGTCCATTCACTGACAAAGATTTTAAACAGCACTGGTCCCAGTATGGAGGTTCCCTGAGGAATTCCACTTGTCCCTGAACTCCACTTGAAAATGGAGCCATTGACCACAACTCTGAGTGCAACCATCCAGCCAGCTCTCTATCCACCAAGTGGTCCATCCATCATATCTGTGTCTCTCCAATTCAGAGACAAATATGTCATGCAGGACAGTGTCAAATGCTTTGCATAAGTCCAGGTAGATAATGTCAGTTGTTCTTCCATGTCAAGCCACCAAGTTTGTCAGGCATAATTTGGCCTTAGTGAAGCCATGCTGGCTGTTACCAATCACTTCCTTATTTTCCATGTGCCTTAGCATAGTTGTCAGGGCAACTGCTCCACCATCTTGCATGGCACCAAGTAGAGACTGAGGGATGCCTCTCATTTTAACCAGAAATTTCAAACTTCACAAAAAAGCCTCTTATGAACCCTACAACATGTTCTGGTTTGAAGAAATCTGACCAACAAAATATCTGAAGTAGTCTAAAAAAGACATTATGTTGACTTGCTATGGTTAGGAGTGTACATCACACTTTGATATCTGCAGGCAAACCCTATTGATATAAGTGAATATCAGCCATCTATACCTGAGGAAGAACTTATTTTTAAGAATGCAAATACAGGTTACATATTTAAATTAAAGAAGCATGTAATATGGGTCAAAGATTAATTGGATAGATTTTAGTAGTTTTAATGCTATCTGTAGCAGTTTTCACACATTCTTACATTAATCTGTAGGCACTTTGAAAGTTAAAGAACAATGAACTTTGAGAACATAATAATGAAGTTCAATGTGAAGAACAACTTAAATCATATGCTGGAAGGGTAGCATTTCAATTTTGCCAGAGGCAAGGCAAAAAGCATAAAAGCAAGTGTGTTAAATGGAAACTTGTTACATGAAAATGCAGGTAAGAAAGAAATGCTGCCCAGTACATCAGAAATGTCCTCTACACTTATTATTAAATACTGATTTTTCCACAAGTTCTTCCACTTTCACCTCAACACTACTAGATGCTCATCAGTGGAACTAAGACAAATACTCCCTGGGGAAAATAGCATCTGGAATTGCACTACTGTGTCATTCAGCCAAATTCTGAAACTCCAACTACTAAGTTTTAGACTGGTATATGGCCAGGCTTCAGCCCAGCCATGTGAAAGAAGCCTTATATTCAGTGTACATCCAGTGTGATACCAGAGGTGCCAAAACTTATGTGAAGTACGTACTCTAACCATGGGTATGTAATCAAGCGTTTAAATTACTTCACTAGTAGTTTTAGGGTAACATTTTTAACAGATTCAGCTAGTTAGAAAATACCCAGCATATCTATTTCTCATGTAGCCTCTCCTTCCTGGTAGTGGCTGAAATGTTACCACCTTGTTGCTTACAGGATTTGCACAGCCACTGTTGAACCTAAGGTCTAAGGAAAAAACCCCAGCCATCAGAACTATAGGCTTTTTGCTGACTTGTTGATGGCTTAAAATTTCTGTTGAATAGAAAACCTAAGTCTTCCTCTTATTAACAATACAACTGCAGAATTATTTCCATCTACTATTGATCTGTCTTGCTACATGCACTCCTTTCTGCACCTTTACCTTTCCTCGTGCTGTAATCAATGTGCTACAATTGTGGAACACCTGGAGTCATAAAGAACCTTTGGAGGTCATTAAGTCTGAACACCCTGCTCCAAGCAGGCCTAGGCTGGGTTGATCAGGGCCTGTCCAGGTAAGCTTTGAATAGATAAAAGAGCAGAGAACCACAACCTCTCCAGACAACCCGTTCCACTGCTGCAGTTCCATGTTATGAATTTTTGAGTTTTTTTCCCACTAAGTTTAATAAGAACATTCCTTGATGCAACTTGTGATGTTTGGTTCTTTTTTGCAGGTTTTGCAAGGTAACACCACATCCATTTGACTCCCCAAGACATCCTGCTGCTCTCTTTCCAACATTCCAAATTTACTGTGAGCCATTTACAGAGATCAAAGGTGGCTGCATCATGCCAAAAGCACATTAAGGAAAATCTCTCACCAGAAACTGTGATTGGCATATAAACGATGTACTAAAAGTGCCTTATTAGTATAAGCAGTTGTCTACTTGCAATCCAGTAGCTACTTCAGGTAATTTATTAAGACAATACTGAATAGATTCTGTTTCTCTTTCCACTGAAACATCTAAACTTCTAAATTTGAATTTAAATTATTTAAATGCTAAGACTTACCAACTCTTAAAATTGCAATGACAGAGCTGCTTTAAAATTACTAAAGTGCCTTTTCAAGGCAGCCTGCTTTAATTTGTGAGATAGGTAACCTAAAAAATGCTTTCTGTGTTTTGAAAGCATGTAAAACAAGATGATCTTAATTCTTTGATGCTGTCACAAAGAACATAAAGAAAATGCCAGCAAGATACTATAATTAAACAAATATGAGCAAGTAAATAATATCAACATGACTTGTATAAAACCAACAGTACTTCCTTGTTGCTGCAGTTGCAGCTTCTAGCAAGGCTACCATTCATCAGCTGAAGGTCTCTCCAGCAAGAACCTCAGCCAACAATTATTAAAATACTGCATCTTGTTTTCATGTGGTATGAGAGTGGTATCAGTCACTTTTTCCTTTTACCCTTACAGGCACAAACAGCATTGGAAGCACCAGTCAGATTTAGACCACATGTTGGTTCCACAACTGCCACCAACAAACACTTGCTTCTAAATTCCCTAATATTAACTTGCTGGTATGAGCAGCTCCAGATCTTCAACTGGGGGCCATATGTGCAGTATGGGTTAATACTAAAAAAAAAAATGCACCATAGTCTGTTGAACCAGCAAGTTTTGATTACTATTACAGCTGGATCTTTATGTGCCAATTAGTTTCACAAATTCAACATTTGCACACTACAGCAGATTCCTACATAGAACAACCAACAAAAGTTACAGGCAGAACAATTAGGTTTGGTTTTCTTGGCTTTTTAGTGCTGGACTCCTCACAATCTCTAATCTCTTATCTGGTAAATAATCATTAGAATTCATTAAACTTTAATAATTTGACACACTATTCCACATTATAAATGCTACACACAAGTATATTGTTAGATGGCTACACACATCACTCCTTAATGAGTTACACACACCTGTACAACAGGCCAAAGCATTGATGGTGTCTCAAGGGTGCAGCCAGCTCAGACAGACCCACTGTGCCTGACCAGGAGGCAGCTCTCATCTAGATGTGCCCCTCTCACTTCTCAGTTCCAAAAGTGGGGCTTCAGGTTGGTGAGACACAAGGCAGAGGCACAGAACATAGCTTTGCATGCTTGGAAACACACCTAACTAGCAAATCCTGCTTAGAAAACCAACCAAACTTCTTCAAAAACCCCACAACCTGATGTGACTAAGGCAGTGCATTGGGAAGATGCACCCTAAGATCTTTTCCTTGGGATAAAATGCAGGTAGAGATTATAATTTCTGGGATAAAGCTACTTGTCTTCTAGTGCCCTCCCTTTCTATCTGTATATTAGGTCATCCCAGACAAACAAAAGAGTTGAAAATACGTTCACTAATGCTTACATGACAGTTCCATAATTAGGTGTTGAAGGATATCTAAGGACTGTGGAAGATACTGTTTTCATTTTTCAGTTAGATCTAATGTCTGTTATCTACTTTCTTGTGGTTAGTTACCAGGTTCTAACCCCAAAACTGTTCTGCTGAGCACTGCTATCTCTTTTTGTGCTCTGTGTTTTAAAATAGTCCAATTCAGCTCAGGTCTAGACTGCCACCATCAGCACTGCTACATATCCCATTAGGCAGCTACAGCAATGATTTATTATTCAATGACAGCAATGTGGCAGAAGTGCTGGCGTTATGCTTCTTAATATCTATTAAGAGTTCAATATAACAATCTGCTGAAGATCTTTTTGTTTCTCTGATGTACAAAGACATTCTCTACAGATAATACTGCAGATCACACAGTAGTGAGTATGAATCTCAGTAGGAAACTTCTATGCTTTACTTCAAATCTGTCAACATTCTTCACATATCTCCAAAGAAACTATTCATTGCACTTTCCTCCCACAAATTCTACAAATTAAATATGCTTAATACAGAAAATGCATTCTGAAGACTTTGAATGGAAAAAAGTAGAAGTATTAATAAAGTTAGAAAAGCATGTTAGATTTGTCTCACACCTCACTACATCTTCTACTACTCTGCATAAAATAGAGTGCTAAGCTAAGAACATAATTCCAATGGATGTACATAAACATTTGCATATAAGTTTGCTTTCTGTATGTAGCTCATATACCTGTACATGGGCCTGGGAGGCCTCTACCCTCAGTACATATATATTAATAGTTTGCAGGAGCATATTTCACATTAATCAGGTACTACAGACATCATACTCTGATCTAGAAGCCACAGAAGTACTCATGAGGAAACACACATTTCTATCATCCAGGCAGTAACTATAAAAGATGAAATTATCATTCAGTAGTAGGGAAATTCATGAACACAGAACTTAGGACCTCACAGGATTAAGATCTACAGTTTTGAGCTCAGAGCTGTCTGTCAGCTTTACTGCATTCAGAACAAAAGGTAAGAAATACAAGAAAGCCAGTGAAAATAAAAAAACTTCAGGTCCAAATTCGAGTCTTTTTAGTTCCAGATATAGTTTTCACGCATCCCAGTCAGCCATATGAAAAGAACCCACAACAATCCCAGGAATGAGAATTTTTCTTTGAACATTCATCAGATGTTTGTCATCATAGCAAGCATCTGTGCTTTCTCATTAAAGGAACATCTTTTTACTTACAGATATGTCTTCAAAATGAAAAGGAGTTTTTAGTTACAAGTGCTGTTACTGTGTTTTGTGACTTGCAGAGTCACTGTTTTCTGTAGCTCAACTTTCCCATCTCTAAAATGAAACAAATAAAAGATATTCTGCCCAGATAGTAGAAGTGTTATTCTGTGAATAAGCCATAATTTAGAATTCTCAAATTCAAAATGTTAAACACAGCGTGAGCTCTTGGACAAGGACTGCAATCTAAATAAAAGAGATAACATCCTAATTTTTTAGCAATGATCAGCCAACTCACAAATATGACCATTACCATGCAAGCTTCACTCAGAAAATAAGGGTAAAAATCTCTCTTCAAGTATGGGAGCATCATTAAAGACTACCAGCAGTTTATTGAGGGATCAGGCACAATACAAGTGCAGTTAAATCAACTGTTTCAATTTCAAACACATCCTTAAGATTTTCAGTGAATTAACCACAATATTTCTTTATTCTTTGGCTATTCTAACATAAGATTTCTTTACACCATTTTAGTAACATGTTTCTCTTTGACTGTTTATTCTGACTGCACTATCCCTTAGCTCATGTGTCTTGAAAGAGGTGCATGCACCAATCTGTATTTATATTCTACACATTAAATTGTATTTTGACAGCCAAAACTTGGTGGGAACAGGGAGATTCTCCCTTTCACACAGGCAAGATGCTGTTGATCCCCAGAATCTTGCTTATGTGCAAGGCAGGAGCTTCCAGCTCCAAGGAAAATCAGATCCCAGTGGGAGCTGGCAGCAGCTGCTTCTCACAGATGCCACAGTCTCCAGCCATGAGCTCCTGGCCCTCACCTGGCTCTGCTTGGTGCCCCTCACACAGCACCTGCTTATGCAGCACCTTTCATACCTGTGTGGGAGGCTGGTAATCCCCACAGTACTGCTTTGCAGTGTAAATTATATTTTAAGCTTAATTTCCTTGTGACCGAGCAATTATCCCTTCAAGTCTGAAGACAAGTACTCCAGGATTTAGCAACCCTCAATCCATCACAGCTCCCTCTCTTTTTTCAATATAATATTTCTAACTTAGTGATGAACCATCCAGAAGAAAACTTTTCACTCTCTTCTTATTCCTAATATGTCCCAGTAACAACAATGGGTTTTTTCCTCTTTTTTTCTTGAGGTACTTACAACTCTATAGGCAAGACAAAAAATGGTTCCTGGAACTGTGATACCAGGAATTTTCAGCTAAGAGATCGTGGATAAAGCACAAGTTGTCAAGAGCTAAGCCATTTTTCTTTATTTGATCACCACTTTCAGCATCTACAGCCCATTTATCACCAAACAAAGTACTTGTGTGGTGAGTTTTGCAGTGACCAATGTTCCAAAACCAGAAACAGGGACTCTCTTGAACTGCAGTATTTTCTTTCAGTTGAAATCCTTTTTAAATTTTTTTTTTTGCACTTCATTTGACTACAATCACATAGGAATTGCTGACTGCAGTAGCTGTTCCATGAGGTGTTTAGCTTAATACATTGATTTGGGATATTTCTCTCTCTTTCATATGCATATAAATAATAGATGAAAAGACTTGAGAATGATGATTAGGTGGGACAAAGATATTTGAAAAGGATTCAGACATTAATTTTTCTCTTAATTTGCGCTTACTTTCCGAGGGAATATAGCATATCAGGATCCTTAAAAAATCATCCATCATTGTTATGCAGTTTAGTGGATTCGTGATGTGAAATGCAACTAAACAGTTCACACTAAAGCTGACTCAGATGGCTCAGACATACTGAGCACAGTATTTTACAAACAGTTCCACAGACTGTGATACACACACTTGTAGATTATACACGAGATGTGCTTTTAAAACCTTCTGTTTGCAGCTTTCTTGCAATGGCCATCAGGCTTCTCATTCTTTACACTTTCAATAGCAACACTTTAACTACCCAAGGCCAGTTATGTTGTGTCAAATAGTTACCCAGAGGAGTATGAAAGCAAAATAACAACTTTGCACAGAAAATGTAACAGGGACACTGCAATCATAAGGAATTAAGACGCATTTAAATTCCTGAAAATTATGGCTTCCAACTTAGCCAAGAAGGATATTCACAAAACATATAAGCAATCAAGATTTCCTAAGTAGGTTTTGTTTGGGCTTGTTTTTTTTGTTTTGTTTGGGTCTTGTGTTGTTTTTTATTTTGGTTTTTTGTTTCATTTCTTTAGAAATCCTGAAATACCTTGGCCAGTTTCTTCAGCGTTGCCAGAAGCTGGGCAGCACACTGGCTGATCACTGGAGAGTCTTCAATCTCCAGCTTACACAACAAGTTCAGTTCAGGTTGCAAGAACGACACACTTGACTCAATGAAAAGTTGCAAAAGACGTTTAAGAAAACCCAAACCATACACACACTGTATTTTTCACGCCTGTTCTACTTCATGTTGCTGAATGATACTTATAAAAGTTAAGGCAGAGGCCAGTGATAAGAATGAAATAACTGCAATTTCCTAGAAGAGTGCAGATATTTGTCAAGATGGCTGTCCATGACAGAAATTTTAAAAGGACACCTCAGCAAGATTTCTGTGGGAACACAAAGATAAAGAACAAATCTTATTCTGAAGTCGTGTTGACACCTGTGCAAAATAAGTAGAACCTAAAGCCAAATAAGCCAAGGAGGTGAAGAAACAGTAAATGGCAAAGAGCAAAATAAAGTTAGAAAAAAATAGTGTTTAGAAGTGTCATATTGGGAACTTAAAAGAGAAAAAATTATAACTTAAAAATAAAAATTGATATTTTCCTGCTAAGAAATATCAAATCTTGTAGTAAAGTTGGATGGTTCTTGGAATGTAATCTATAATTTTTAATAACAGCCTTCTGCAAACACCACAATAAACCTTTGTTGAAGTCTTCTTCAAGGTTCAGATGTACAGCAACTCCAAATTTTTCTATCTGATAATTCACTGTACTGACTCAATTTCTAAACCTATCAAAGAAAATTGTCTAAAACCATTCAGAATTCTTATATTTACAGTATGTCTTGGTTGTACCAATCTATTCTCTTTGCAGGGTATCTTTGGAAACTGAATCAGAAGTCAGTATCTCTAGACCTATTTAATACTGTTGCATAGAATTCCTGTGTGACCTTGGTTAGATGATTTTCTCTTCTGCTGTTTCATTTCTCTATGTCAGTTTTGGGCAGAAACTGTCCTCTTGGTGTGTATCTGAAATTTTTAAAACAATTAGAAACTGTAAGTCACATGTCCAATTGAAATTAATAGGAGTTTTCTGAGGGAAAAAAAATCATCTTGGATTAGAAACCAAGAGCACACAAGCCCAAGTTCTCCAGAGTTTCAGACAATTGGGTAACTGCATTACCACGGCATGATGTGCAATTTAGTGGGACTACCTGGCCTGCATCCAGCCAATTCAGAGAACAGACTAAGAAGCCTAAATGTATCTCTAACCTCCCACATAAATCTGAAAAATCTCCATATGCACTGCTATTATAAAGAGGATCTGCTATAATTTTGGATTTCTAGGCACCCCTAACAAAAATGAACCTCACATATAAATACAAATAAAAGGACATACTTTTCTCTTTCCCAGCTACATCACATAGTTTTGTCAATATTTTCTGAAGTTATGGGGTTTATAGTTATTAAATTCTTTCTCACTGAAACCAGGGTCTGTGCACTGTAATTAATCAATATAAGATCAAGTTATGTCTTAGTATAATCTGTGATATTATCTGAGCAAACTACACAAGTCTCAGCTGTTAGCATTTCTAAGTAGCATTTTCAGACAAATACAACCATGACGTTGAGAAACTACCAGAAAGTATGATATATTTTAATGAAAACATTAAGACTCACTCAGATGAGAAACTGAAGAATCACTCCAGCCTAAAGAAAAAAAGTATATGATCCTACAACAATGAAGTAAAAAAAATTTCCCACTGATTCTGAAAAAAAATGCAAAGTTAACGGCTCATGACCAACAAACTGAAGATTACTAATTAATTATTTTTCTTGCAAAAAATAATGTTTAAAAAACCCAACCACATTCATAAATAGCACAAATAAAAGGATACTATTGAATTGATGGCTTTGTTCTTACAGATTGGCTAAAAATTGATGTGTTGCAGAATTAGAGTGGGAAGCATCCACTCTGTGAAAACACACCAGTACCCAGCAGCTATTTGTTTATTCTCTTGCTTCTGAAGCTGCAGAGGAAATTACTACCTGTCTCTGGTAAATGGCAATTACAAGCAAAAAAACCTAAATTAGCTAAAGTAACTGTTACCTTACTAAAATGGAAGTACACATTTAAAAAGCCAAATAGAATAAACTACAGCAACAAGTTCCTTAGGATTCCCAGTTTCTTTATGGAGAACACAGTGTATGGGGGACAATGTTTCTGGTAGTTTATGATGCATTGCACAACCATTTTAAACAGTGATACAATATTTCAGAGATGATAAATAAGTAGGTACTGTAGCAGCTTCACAGCCCTGCTCTTTCTCAGGATTCCATAGCTCCTGGGGTTAAAAATTGTTGATTTTAAAAATTTTAAGTACTGGGCATAGAAATAACTTATATGTGGGAGTGAAAAGTTACAAAACTTTGTTACACTGCATTTGCAAAACCCCCAAACAAAGTAATAAAGACAAACAAAAATATCACAGAGTCAGAATGGCTGGGGATGGAAGGGATCTCTGGAGATCACCTGATCCAACCTCCCTGCTGAAGCAGGTTTACCCAGAGAGGTTGCACAGCATCACATCCAGGTGGCTTTTGAATATCTCCGGAGAAGGAGCGTGCACAACCTCTCTGAGCAGCCTGTTCCAGTGCTTGGTCACACTCACAGAAAAAAAAATGATAGCAAAGAACACAATTTACACAGAATTGAAAAGGGAACATATACAGATTTATCACAAAGTTTTAATTTGAGTATAAATATGAATTTATTCTTATAGAGAATTTAATAAACTTAGGTTTAAAAAAACCCTAAGACTCACAAGAAGCAGGAACTTTAAGAAATTACACAATAATATAACAAAGTGGGGAAAAAAAAAAAAAAGAGATGAAATAAAGGAAGCAGAGATACTGAACTTAATACCACTGCAGAACTTGAGTTCACATGTTATGGAAACCCTATGAACTAGCATCACAGGGCACTACTGCCACTGTGGTTCTGGACACACTCAAATCAGCACCAAAGTTTGAGTTTTCTATTAGAAAGGAACACTTTGACCATCCTGTTCCAACTTTACCATTTTGGCCAGACAATCCCAACTCCTTCTTTCTTTACAAATAACCTGTTGGACTGGGCAGTGAATATCATGTTGCCTTTCAACTTAATCTCTACTCTCAATGAAACACTAACTGTAAAAGATTCACCGCTCCTCTTTATCCAGAACATCTGCTCCTAGTTTGCTGTCAGGCATCTCAGAGACTTAAGGCTTCTTCTCCCTTCAACCAAACTAGCTTTTCTCTTTTTTTGTCAGGATTAAATCTCTATTGCCCTCTACTCCAAAGAAGAACCGCTTTCCAGACTTTGAATATGAACACAAAACATTTACCAAATGAACACACAGCGTAGTCCTCCCGTAACTAAGTGGCTTTTCAGGCCTTCAGATTAAATTCTTTTTGCTTCATTTCAGCATGCTTGAGAGGCAGGACTTACAGTCACCCCACAGGTGTTTGAATTTATGGGCTAATGAAACAAAGGAGCTGCAGAAGAGTTGTAGTGCTGGTAGTAAAGCAGGACTAGGATTAGAGCTGGGAGTAGGAAACTGAATTAGATTTAAATGAAGCATGTAGTAACATGAAGCCCTATACAGACAACAGCAGCTCTTTGTTACCAAATAAAGCACAACTCTGCCACAGGCTATTACACTGCAGAACGTGTCTGTGTCCTCCCTCTCTTTAATTAAAAAAAAAAAAAAATCAATTATCTACATGAGATACTTCCAAGTTGATTTTTCAAGTTGATTTTTCATGTAAATTATAGCTCATACTACTAAAATAAATTTGTTATCCCTGCTGTAATCATCGCTATTTCTGACCCGGTACGGGAACATCGCTGTCTCCGAGACCCGCGGGCCCGTTCGGTGGCTCCGGGCGCCACCCAGGGACAGCCGGGACAGGCTACAGGGAATTTCTAGAGTATTTGCAATGAACAGAATGTAAGCCCTCGGTTCAAAGCCACTTTGATAATTAACGGATGTTCAGATTTTGGATAAAATCGGCCTAAATTTTATTTTTATTTCTCCTTGCTGGTGTATTAGGAATCAGGCTCGTTTGACACCTTTATTAATTTTTAAACAGTGCACATTTAGATTAACACTGTAGGAATAACTGACAGCAGACTGCTTTCTCTTTGCAATATGCCTAAGAAAAGGCAACCTTTCATCTAAGGAGGCACATGTGATGAAAATATACTGTAATGAAGATATACTAATAGGGATAATAAGGAAGTGGAAAATCAAGACACCTGACAATTAAGAGAGCATTTAAGTCCCACATATGCAAAAAGTTCCTGAAAACAAACAAAAAAAAATACAGAGAAAATATGAGATGGTGTACTTCAAAATATGGCCTAAACTGTCAATACACATATATAAGAAAAAAAATATAAAGCCCATAACACCAACAGATAAAGTGGTTGTTACTGCAGTGAAACACACAAAAGTCACTAAAGCAGTATTAGGAACATTAGTATTACTAGGAAGATCAAGTCAGAAGTTAACCATTTTTAAATCTTATGTAGGATGTCAAAACCAGTTTTAATCATCACGACGTCACATCAAACCAATCAGTTCTAGATGTAGCTTTTATACATTTCTCTAATCACCACAATCATAAACATGCACACCAACTCTACAGAGACACCTATATGCACATCTGTTTTGTAAATTCCCATTTTATCTCAAATATTTTTGGACATTAACAATAGAAAAGTAACCTGTGTCAGCTAGAAGTGGTATCTTTCATAAATTCTTTAATAATATCCTTCCCAGTAATATAACAATCCACTTACTGGCACCTTCTCTAACACAGACTATACAGACACTAATATTCCAAAACCAACCAAACAAAACTGACCAAAAAAACCTCCAACACACAACTGAAAAAAGCCATCCCACAAAAAAGCCAAAAAGAAACAGAATTCAACTGACCCCTGATGTGGAGGCACTTCTCTCAGGGAAGATAGAGAGGAAGATAATGCAGAGGAAAACTGCATTTTCCATTTTGATTCATGTTTTATCAAAAGTCAAAAAGTAATGTTTTAGTTATAAAAGAACATAAGGACCAGTTAGAAAATGCATTTGCTTCTGCACAAGAATTCTTTTTCGTGCCGTTTTTTCAGGAATATCTCTTGTGGTTAATTCAAGATGGTGAGGCAATTCACTTCCTCTTCTTTCTTTAAACATCTCCTGATTAGATGGAATTAAAAGCTACTTAGTCAAACATAGTAGAAATTGTTGAAGAATTCCTAAGAATTTTAACTATTATATAAAGTTGACTTTACTAAGGAAACAAAAGAAGTCATTAATAATTTAGTTTAATACTGCAAACTTTCCTCTATTAGAAATTGCTGTAAATGATTTTTTAAAACTTGCAGTAGCACCTTGCATCTGAAAACAGATTAAAAACTGAAAAAATTATAAAGCTGGACAGACAGCATCAATTAGATAGCTACTCCCTTTACAGCATGAGTGCAGAATTTTAAAAAAGTTTTCAGCATTTCAGAGGTCATGAACCCTGCTTGTGGACCCATGGCCATAAAAAGGTGTTGATCAGTCTTATCTTTAAAAATGTTTTATGCAGCCACATTCTGCAGAGTTGCCTGTGGATTGGACATAATAATCAGCAGGGGAAGGAGAGCTCATTACTACAAGCTCTCCTTCCCCTGCAGTTTACCTCAGCATGGAGCCACATATCTCAATCAAAAAAGATTGCTACGAAGAGCTACACAAGATGTTTCTAAATCAGCTAGCTTGGTGTTCAGCCTATAGCTACAACCTTCTTTTAACCTTCAGAAAAGCAGAAAGACCAAGATGGTCTCTGAATATTAGCAACCTGCAAGTTTAGATATAAATCAGTAAGCAGATAAAACTCATCAAGAGATCTGGCCTGTCCCATGATCACAGAACTGATGCCCAGTTCAAATACAAGGAAAATTCAGCAGCAAGATCTAATGTAAAAGGGACAATGTAATGCCAAAGCTTTTGACAAGGATAGTGATGTCAGTGGTGTGTCACAAACCAGAAACACGCTCTGCTGGCAGGGGTATGGAGGGTAAGGTGTGTGTAAAAAACCAAGAGGGAACCACAGATTCACATTTTCAAATAATTGTTCAGAAAACCCAGTGTTGTAACAACTCTGGAAATAAGAGGATCATCTAAAGAAACTGGAGATATGTTTACTAAACCAAACTTAAGACAGTCATAATTTCTCACAAGATATACAGAGAAATACAGGTCAGCGTGGTAAAATATAAGTATTTTAGTTCATCCAAAAATTAGAAGTTCTTTATTTGGGTATAAGAACAATATGAAGCTGTTTTTCCAGCATGTACTGAACCTTCATAAACTATAACAGAATGAGAGACAAAGTCAAGGCAAAGGGGGCAAAGCATAGAAGGCTGGTGTAAAAGTCCTTAAGATGGAACTGCTGCCTAAAGAATACAGAGTTGCAGCATCACATTTCACACTGTTTGATATTCTAAAATCCAGTAAAATGCAATGTTCATCTGTCAACACAATCCAGCTTCTTGTGAATGTTGACTATTAAAGAGTGACCACTCAATACAAATAATTGCATTGTATTGTATTTCATGGGTTATTAACAGCTGAAATTTCATGTTTGACCTCCATATCCTGGAACATACTGCACTGCATCTGGCCCTGCTTCTGAAATGAACTGCAGCTGATCAAGTCCCTTGACCTGATTTTGACACAAGATATCCCAGCCCCTGCTGCTGTGTTCTGAATCCTGTAAAATCAGCTACTACGAGATGTGACAAGGAACACAGCAATGCTTGCTTATCTAGATGAAATCAGACCTGAGTCCTTAAAGATTATGTATTGGGCCTTGTTTTAGTTCCACAGAAAGCAGTAACACATTTTTTAATGGGAATTATGCAGTCTTTATCCTATCAAAATTAAATTTAGCGACACCTTAAGAAAAGCTAATATAGAGACACTGAAATGAGGTATATGTTGCAGAAGTATAGACACAAATTGCAGAATTTCCTGCTTCTGATAGTATAATCATGTGAGGTACTGAGTACATAGTTTGGGATTGGTGTCAGCATGTGAAAGCCACAGTGACCAAAAAAACAATTACATGCATCTGAGGTGTCAAGCATTATCTTCTATCCTGAGAAAACCTACTAAAGTCAGTTTAGCACTCACCACACAAAAGGTTGAACATATACACAAAGATTGCTAATTTCAGGGACTTTTTTAGGTGCTGCTAGAAATTGTTTTTAAGTCTTCTGGTGAGTGTCACAATATATGGGACAGGGTTTCTACAAATCAAGTAAGCTAGTTTTGTGACAGGACATTTCAACATAATGTTTATTAACCTTTGGTAGTAGCACACAAGGCTTCTGCTATTTACATTTTATTTAGAACTCTTAGACTTGAGATTTTAAGTACCTGGGAGATTTTTTGTTAAAGCAAGGAAAAAATCTATTTTATTTATGCAATGAAACACATGATACAAAATCCTGCTGTAAGTTATGTGAGCGTAAAACAAAGCTACTTACACTACATGAAAATATTTTGGCCTGTATTTTCCCCAAAATAAATAATCCTCACATAAACTGTAATTATACAGTGGAAAAATACCAAAAGCAAGGGCCAAAACCCCCATGAAAGCTCATTACTTACTTGCAAATCTAAACAGATTCTACAGGTTCTTCAACTAACCATGCACATCTAGTCATATGGAAATAGCTTAAAGCCAAAAAAGCATTTAAACTAATAACCCTGTAAAAACTACAGTGACTTTAAATTCACATCACCTATTAATTTCTCTTCTTATTATGGCATTATTTAAAGGACTAGAATGACTCCATTTGGAATGTTTTGAACAAGATATTGAAAATAGTCGGGGGGAAATGGGATAATGAAGAAGAAATTTCTGAAAATAGTACTAAGAAAAACTAGGTTTCAACAGTTAAAGTTTACCAGGCATAAAATAATTCACAATACACAACATTCACTGAAGGTGTATCTAAAGTACACACCAAAACTGGCTCTCATAAAAGCTATGTGAAGGGCTTATCATCAGAAAAGAATCATCTAACCCCACAGTTAGAGGATACTAAAGTTACACGTGAAGTTTTACTGATAATTATGTTATTCACAAGGTCATAGACCCAGACAAAAGAATATCATTAATCTTACCTTTTGCTATATGAAGTTCCTCTGCCCTTCTTCAGTAAAGGAACAGCCCATCTCTCAGTGGAATTCCAGCAGATCACTTTTCTCTTTCCACTTCTGAGCTCCTGTAATTGTTAAAGTAATTTTGAGATTTCTCGTGGTTGAGAAATGTGGTTCAACAGAGCAAAGGACAAAACAAATGTCCTCACCACCTTTCCCCTTTGTAAATCTTCTCTCCTAGTTTTACCCCTTTGTTTTCTTGCCTGTCTCCCCTCACTTCTACTGCAAACCCACTCCTTTTGGTCCATGTTCTCTCCTTCCTGTTTTCTTACTTGCAAATGCTGAATGCATGGAAAAGCTCCCCAAATACTTCTCATATTTATAGCCCTCAGCTGATAGATACGGCTCTCCAGGAAAGATGGCTTCTCCTGTGTCTTTTATTTGGATACAGACATATTCGCATTTTTTTATTTTCTATACCTGCAGAAATTCAGGCAGGACTCATCTCTTCAACATGATGTATCAGTAGCCATCTTCAGTATTAGCTTCTGCCTTAATGAGGTCACTTTTATTTGTATACATTGGAAATTAACTCTGTAAAAACACATGTGTTCATCGACATAAATTATATATTGGTTGCCCATTAAAGCTAAACACATACAGCATAGCATATCTATTTTAACCCCTTTTCCAAATTAGCCTTTACTGTAAGGTCTTTGATTTTCACTAGGCCTTCACAAAGGGATCACAATGGGACCAGCACAGACCAGTAAACACAAACAGTAACTGTGTTTTTCAAAATATTTGTATTAAAGAGGCAAAACCTTGAGGCAATTTCAAAATATTTGTATTAAAAAGGCAAAACCTTGAGGCAAAACACACAATTGAACAGCAACAGCATACAGAGGAGACGCTCCTCAAGGAGTAGGGCTGCATGAAAGCATTTGGGAAAATTCTCTCCCAAACTAACGAGCGGCCAAAGAAATCTGGGAGGTGAGAGACACGGGCTCCCACACCCCGTATGTGCGGACCGGGAAGGGCACCCGGGAAGTGCTGCTGACACGGCGCTCCCGGGGGTCGGATGGGGAGCCCCGGCACGGAGCCCATGGCCAGGCGAGGACTCCCCGCGCCGCTCCGGGGAGCCCCGGCCAGACCGTGCCCCCACCGCCCCTCCACGGATGGCCGAACCCTTCCCGGAGCGGGAACCCGCCCACGGCCGAGGGGCCTC
>WEIV01028635.1:581350-594496 GCA_013390005.1 Calyptomena viridis | reverse complement strand
AAAAAAACTTACTTTCTTCATACAGGAAATATTGCTAGAATTAAATAAAGTGGTAAACTTAAAATTAGCAAAATTAGTCTTTTAAGGTATTGTTTAGTAGTTTCAGTAATGGACAGAACTACCAACAGCCAATTTATAAGTCCCAGCTCCATTGGGGGAAAAAAAGAAATACACAGAATCATTTACTGTATAATTGAGAGATATTTTAAATTACACTGAAGACATGGGCTTTGCAGCAGTACAGACAAGCAATACTTCTCATTAAAATGTTAATGAAAGGTTTTTGTGAGTCCTGCTTGCCACTATGAGAAACAACCTTTCATTATACTTTAAAAAAAAAGTTTATGTCTAGTTTGAACAAAGTGAAACAATAGAACCATCAGACTTGGCAAGATTCTGTTTCTCAAATTTATGGGCAACCCTACATGGGTAAGAATTTCAAAGATCAGAGAATTATTATCTGAAAAGACTAACAGAAGCTCTTTATGCACTTTAATAAAGAATATGTAACTAAGGCATTGTTAAAATGCAATGTTTCTCAGAAGGCAGACACTACATGCTACTTTTCACTAGCACACATGACCATGTAGTACTGTGACCTGGAGAAATGCTTTTGGAAGTCACAATACAGGGAGTCCATCCAACAGGCAGCAGGCACTTGCCTGTTTCAGGGACCACACCAAAGTCTCCACTGCTGAACTANGTGGAACAGCACTAAGTGAAGATGACAACAGAGTAAAAAAAATAATAAAAATAAACAGAGACAGCTGTTGCCTTTTATGGATTCCACTTTCTTCTGCCAGTACTTAGCAGCTGTGCAGTCATCTGTAAATCAATGGGCAATCAAGCACTATCCAGTAGAAGGCAAGTACTTCTACACAAAAGCAATGGTTAACTCTGAATAGAACCCTGCAAAACAAAATTCTATTGGCAACTGTCTTAAAATGAACAACTTGAGATACCAGTTTACCAGCCACCCTAACAATCACTTCCCCAAAATGTTTCTCTCTCTATTGATAAATTCACCTTCTGCTAATGTTAGAGAAATAGCCCCTTGGAATTAAAATACCTGAAAAAGCTAAATCTCATCTAAAAATCAGATTTTTACTTGTCACGGGGTAGTTTAAGGACACAAAAACCAAAAAATTCCTTAAAAAATAAGGAAGAAAATCAGGAAGAACTCTAAATATATTGCAAAGTGCCAAAACTGTGGGAATACCTCAATAATCCTTCTAAAGTTCTTCCAAAACTGAAGGAGTTAGAGGGGAGACAGAGGCAGAAAACAAAACCCTACTGTTTTATGCCTACCATCCACATTCCCAAATTAAGAGATTAAACATACAGATTGGGATGTTAAAACATTTTCAGCTCTGATTACCTAGAGCTCTGGAAATTCGGTTCTGCCTAGGGACAGTGCTTACTACCAGTGGAATTTTTTTCAGTTGTTCCCATGTAAGTGTCCAGTATTGGTCCATATTGTAGAATCCCTGGCAAGTCCTTTTAATACACAATAATAAAAGGCAGGTTCAAAACATGCTGCAATTTAGTAGTTGAAAAAACTAGAAGATACTAGAAAAAATGATATTATTCCTGATCCTGATTTTCAGTGACATTTGCAGGTGAGTGCAAACAATTAATTGAACTGATGCCATCCTCCAGATCATGTCTTTCTGAGACACAAACTGTCACAATATTGATCCCAAGTCCTGCAGTGCCATGAGTTTTACAATCACAAGTGAAGCCTCACCTCCAGAGACCTGTCGTGTCGGAATCCCCACACACAAGCTGCTACTGACACTGGAGACACAAAGAATAATGGCATGAAGACCAGAAGCCAGAAATGGGTTCCTCTTTCAATCCTGTCACACACCAGGACTTCAAACATCAGCAGTAGTAGGTGGATGCCTACTGCAATTAACATAGCTTTGAACTCCACACAGGTTTCTCCTTCTGCTCTGGAAAGACAAAAAGGGAGCATTCAATTTACTTGCCAAAAAAGAAAGCACACTATCCTGCAAACATACCAAGACACTTGCTTGAGTTTCAGATATTAACATTTGTTTTTAATAAACTACACATTATACCCAAACAGCCACCATTTACCTCCACTCCTGATGACCTAACGGGATTTCTTGCCCATAAAGCTGCACATGGCAAGATTTTACTCAAAGAGTGCAGCAGGATTTTTACAACTTGGAAGTTTTCTAAGGGTTCCATAGCTGGGCAGACAAAACAGAATTTCTTTGCTACTACATCAACACTAAGATATCATGCAGGCTGGTAGGAAATAAGCTAAATCTAAAATTATCTGTTTGGTTCCTGCACCAGCTTTCACTCAATCCTTATCTTTCACCAGGATTTTTTTATTCAGAGTATTTTCTGTTACTAACAAGTAAAATGCCTGTAAAATAACAGCACGCACAGACAGCCCACACTTTTCCCTACACCAGTAGAACCATTACTAAAAGGGGCACGCAAGACCTGGACCACAATAGTGTGTCTCAGAAGGAGATCTGTGCACCAAATTTTTTTATTTAATATTCACCATAAAGAGAAAAGATGATTAAATTTATTGCACTTCATTTAAAGGTAATTTTTCTTTTTCCTTGGGAAACCGACTTTCTGGGTGCTGTACAGTAAAAAAACCCCATTTATGAATTGGATTCTGTATGGAACACACATGCTGTTCCCTCCATTTGGCCAAACAAACACCCTCAACTTACCGATACTGGGGGTTTCGGGCCCATACTCCTGTTCCCACTGAGGCACCAACAATCACCATTAACTTCCACAGCCATATTGGAGCAAACACAGCCCAGTAACTCCACTGAATTTTGTCATCCAGACGTAGAGAGAGCAACACAGAGAAGAGGAGCAGGCAGGCATAAATAAGGAATTTGCTATTAAACAAACAAAAAAACAGAGTCGGGAATCAAGGCAGGCAACTTCACATGAACCTTATAGAGAATGAAATCAGTCACAGCTGAAATTTTATTGAGATACTTCCTAATAGGAAACTTGTGTCAAACTTCTTTGCAAAGAATCGAATATTTCATCATAAATATGGCATGTCATCTCTTTCACTTATAAAACCATTGCTTCAAGGGAACACATCAAAAGCATTCTTGCATGACAATCTCAATGAATATTGAATATAGCTATAAATAGTTCCCTCCCACAAGGATCCAGTTGGGAGCTGTATTATTAGAGGCTCAGAAATATACCAGCTGTACATGTTTCTTTGCTATTAAACAAACAATACAAATCAAATGACATGGTCTGGAACATCAAAAACTGAGTTATATAATTTTTGAAATTTTATCCACCCTTTTTTAACTAAAGGTTAAAAGCTATTACAAATTGTAATAAGGTAGACCCCAGAGATTTTTTCTTAATATTGACTTCCACGTAAAAACAACATTATAGAAAAAGAACCAAACAGGTTAAAGTTTTAACAAAGTTACTGATCATAAATTGACGTTTTTAACTGGAATACTGAGGATGGTGCCTACAAGTTTATAACAGCTATGTTGACACATTTTATGATTTAGTTAATTTAAGAATGAATGAAGGTATCAGGAATATTTAAGCAGTGGCACAGAAACTGCTTGTACCACCCAAAATCTGGTAATATAATTACATAGCAGGCGATTTCCTCACAAGACAGGAAGGGAAAAGTAACCCACTCATTCACCAGAAGCTCACAGCCTGCTGTGTAAAACACATAATTAGGCTTCGACACCACTTTAGTGAAGTAATTATATGTATTTTAAAACATGGATCCTAAGGAAAACACAAGGCACAGAGTAAAGCAGCAGCAGCAGTCAGGAATATAACCCTTTCTCCAACAGCACAACTCCAACTATCCACTTACACTCTCATCAAATAACAAAGCATCCACCAGAGCAGCATTGCTACCTTTAGATATCAAGCTGTTTTGCCTCTACTCAGAACACGTGTCTCATCTGCCCCTTAATGAGAAAAAGCAGATTTATTTTGTCAACATCTTCTCATATGCTTGATGAAACTACCTCGGGATAGGATGATACAAACCAGTCACTCCTGAGAGCAACAAAGAGATGTCTCAGCTTTCTCGGCTAGTCATTCTTTTTTAAACACTCGGTATTTGTGTAATTTGTACTTTCCCTGGCTCCTCCATAAATACGGCAGTAAAATGCCATGTGGTAAAGTATCACTGCTCCCCGCGTGTTCCAGCACCATCAAAACATTCCAGATGAAGATTTCTGCACAAGTGCAACACTCAGCTTGCTCATTCATCTCTCAGCACTCAATAAGCTGCAAGCATTGCTATGCAGAAACAAAACTTTACAGGCTTCTGGGACTTCTGCTCCTACTTTTCCAACCACGCATATTTCAATTGTTTATTTCACCCTCAGCACCAATGCATTTCCTGGAGCTTTAGCTACCCTTTTGTTTGTCTGAGCAACCGATTGAACACAGTTTGCTGTAATTGTATGTAGGGTGTCTTTCACACACAAGACTTTTCCAGGACTTTCGGCATCTCAAGCCACCTTGCACAAATTACTTGGAGGGCTTTATTCTGTGCATTTACTTAAAAATACCCGGTAACAGCAAACACGCAGAAACACTACTCATTCTCTCAGTTTCTTTAACAGGTACTTAACAGGTATCAGTACTTGCTTGGCAAGCCAGCAGAATCCCAGGCTGCAGAGACTGTCGCCTTGATAATTTGAAGAGCCAGAATGAAGCATCCCAGCAACGCTTCCCTGAGTATCCCACAATTATTCACCCCTGCGAACACGGAGCCCCGGCCGCGCGGCACCCCCGCACCCCAGAGCGCCACGGCGGAACATTCAAACACCGGAACGAGCCCTGGAGTCATCAGAGAAAGTTACACAAGAACTAAAAAAAGACGAGTGGAATTCGGGCTGGAAACCAGATAAGGAGCGCCAGCGACTCCAGCCCAGGGGAGCACGCACCGGCCCCGGCGGCGCTGGGAGCGNCCGGGCCTCGCCTCCGCCCCGCGCATGCGCGCAACCCTCTGCCGGGAGCCGGGCGGTGCGCGCTGTCGGGCTTCGCGGAATAGTACTGCGCATGCCCAAAGACTGGGCGGGGCTCTGCCAGGGAGTGGGCGGGACTATGGGGCGGGGCTTGGGGGGCGGCCCCGCCCCGGCGCTCCCGCCTCCCCAGGGAATTTGTTCCTCGTACCTGATCTAAACCCGCTCTTCCAGCGTGAAGCCTTTCCCCTTGTCCTGTCACTCCATGGCCTTGTCAAAGCTCCCTCTCCAGCTCTCCCGGAGCACCCTCCGNATCCCAGCAACGCTTCCCTGAGTATCCCAGAATTATTCACACCTGCGAACACGGAGCCCCGGCCGCGCGGCACCCCCGCACCCCAGAGCGCCACGGCGGAACATTCAAACACCGGAACGAGCCCTGGAGTCATCAGAGAAAGTTACACAAGAACTAAAAAAAGACGAGTGGAATGCGGGCTGGAACCCAGATAAGGAGCGCCAGCGACTCCAGCCCAGGGGAGCACGCACCGGCCCCGGCGGCGCTGGGAGCGTTGGACTCGATGATCTCAGAGGTATTTTCCGACCTGGCTGATGCCGTGAAGGCAGCGGGGAACGGCGTGTTCCGAACGTCTGCCCGAGCCCGCGGTGCGGAAGCGCCGCCCGAGGCCGCGCTCCGCTCCAACGCTGACGGNCTCCCTCTCCAGCTCTCCCGGAGCACCCTCCGGTACTGGAAAGTGTTCCTCTCCAGGAGACTGAAGCCTGTGCTTCAGAAGCCCGGGTGCGCTGCCTGTCAGCTCATTCCTGCAGGGAAATGTAAAGGAACATCCTCCTCTTGCAACTCCAGAGTCATGTCACAAGTGTTTGCCTCAAGTTTAAATATATGACTGCTCTTCAGAAGTTACACACAGAGGTTGGTTATTTTAAAAATATGGGTTTGGATAACTTCTTCTAAATCTGTTCAAAAGGTCTTATTTGTTATCTGTTCATTTATGTTTTTTCTCACACTTGAGTAAGGCTTATATCTTGTGTATGTTAACAGAAATACTCATCAGACATTCTTCAAACTGTTAGTAAAGACGAGCCCAGAGGATCTGGTGACAAGTTTGGTTTGTGATTCTGCCACTTAGTTTTTGCTACAATTTGTGATGTGGCTGTTTTCATATTCTGCCCAATATATTCATCTGATAAAGGTATGTCAATGGGTGCAAGAAAGCAAGGACATGTCAGCACAAATAATGGCAGTGGGGAGGGTGTGAGGAGGTTGGTGAAAAATCAAGGTAAGAGAGAAGCAAGAAACACAATGGAAGAAAAGAGAAGGAAAGGAAAGAATGAGGGTTAGGCAGGCTTCAGAGACTGACAAGATGGAAAGTGCCTGGATGATAGGACCTAGATGTGCCAGGGCAGTATGAAAGCTTGTAGGGAACCAAAGAATTAACAGGCTTAAAAGAATTGGAGACTAGAACCTTGTTTTTCATTCTGCTTTTGAAGAAGTTGAGCCTCATCAGTTTGGAAAAGAGAGCAATTATGCATAATGTATTTATCCAAGATAAAATACATCTACTGCAACTCATAAAGAAGGTACTAGACAAGACAGTTACTCTAAGCATTATCCAAGGCCAGATGCAATCATAAAACAAAGTAAAAATATTAATAACAAGGAATTAACTCGAGAACTTTTAATAATTCAGAAGGCTAATAAAGCAGCTTGCCATTTCTAAGAATACTGATGAAGGCCTGCAGAAGTAAATCAAGAACAATTTCTTCTGTAGTTGCAATGTGTGGCTGACTGCCCAGGCAGCAAAATAGTTCCTACAAGGGAAAGAACTAGGAAAGGAATCCCTAGTTACAAAAATAAAAGCTCAGGGGACATACTTTCTACTGAAAACTCAGGAGAGCTACAGCTAATTTTTTTGGCTTTAAGTCAAGTAACTGGGAATTTTAGGAGCTTTCTTAGATTTTAAGTGGTTTCAGATTTCTTGATTGTTATGGCTTGATACTACAAACGTGAGGGTGATATTGAGGAGACTTGGACAGCAAAGAAAAACTTGTCTGAACTTAAAAGACTTAAAAGATTTATCTTGAGTTTACATTTTATAGTGATTTACGGGTGGGAAGAGGAATATGGGGAGGGGATAGAAGAAGCAAGTCATCTGCTTTCTGTTAAGACTTCGTGTCTACTGCTGATCAAGACTTGAACACTGGGAACTGAACTGAATTCTCTGAAATAGTTTATGCTGGAGACCAAACACACATTTTGGGTTTATTCCATTTATGTATTTCCTCAAATTTGTTCAAAAAGTCATATATAGTGTCTCTTACTGCTTTCTTTAGCCATTTACTTGTATTTTCATTCTGCTTAAAAAGCATAAACTAGGAGGGTCCCTGTCCTTGATGGGCCAAAGTTAAGTGCAGGAAACAAAACCTGAATCAGCTTTTTAATTTGTGAAGGTTGCTTTTCTATTGACAGTCAGCCTTGACTCCTTTCTAATATACCATATAATTCATGTTTGCTTTACACACTTCTCAGAGTGTCTCTGTTAGATGACTGGAATACTGTAACATTTAAAGGGAGGACAGCAGGTCAGTAATAACTGACTGATGTGGCTGACAGCATAGCCATGAACTGTTTCTAGGATCATCTTTCATGGTCTATGACAGAACATCGAATTGTTTACAAAAATAAACCTCCAGGTTTGAAAATCACCCTTTGAATTTCAGTTGATTTCACTGTAAGCCTTACTGTTAACACTTATTCACAAAATAAAAAGAGATTGACCAGTAATTGACAAAGAAGAGATTGTTCAATATATTATATCTTTAGACTAGCTGGTAATTTTGCACAGTTAAAAACAGTAGTGATCTAATATTTACACAGATGTTTCTGTCACTGGCATTACACACACCAGTCCAACACAAAGTAATTTAATTCTATGATTTGTGTTCTTATAACTGAAAAATACATAAGCTTTCTAAGTAATTAAAAAACTGCAATACAATTCTGCTTGTGTTTTTGCTAAATTTGTTATGATTTTTATTAATTTCCACTCTACCTCTACTTGATCAGTCCTACATGTTATGAAGGGAAGGCAGTTTGAGCTTTCCCTTGAACTGAAAATTCATGTGAAAACCTGTCAACCTGTCAATTGTTATGAAAATTATGAACTCTTGTCTTCCCTAAACATTTGTATTTTACCTAAGGAAATTGCACTAGGGATGGAACCTTTCACCAGGGACAATCTGTGAGTTAAAGGAACTGACTGTGCCTATCATATTATACTTTGAAAGGTATGGGAGCTCTGCATGCAACACTAAGCTTCTAACTGTTTATGTTCCTTCTTTTTCTAAAATACAGGCACCTTGTAATTCTGCCTAAAGCATTATTCAGATTAAGAACTTTAGTACTGACAAAAGCCAGGTGTTCCAAGAATCTCAAGGATCTGCATGTCTGGATAAGACAGATTTCAAACAAGATTTCTGTCCATGACTCCTCTGGGCTTCTCTCAGAAGTCAAGTGAGATAGC
Organism: Calyptomena viridis; assembly: GCA_013390005.1. Classification (NCBI taxonomy): domain Eukaryota; kingdom Metazoa; phylum Chordata; class Aves; order Passeriformes; family Eurylaimidae; genus Calyptomena; species Calyptomena viridis. The sequence continues at coordinate 585,981 of WEIV01028635.1, read as the reverse complement.
ACAAGGTAGATGCTTAAATGCTACCAAATCAAATAACAGGCTTCAGATGTTGGACATCAGAAGTGAGTTCTATATGCCTTGCAGCAGTGAAATAACTTCCAGCAGTGTAGCACGTGGGTTACAATGCTGGCACCCTCATGGACTAACACTGTGCTACAGTTGCAGGGATGCAGGACAATGATAAATCAGGCTTCATCTTATCAGTAATTGAATATAACACAGATCCCTTACAATGCATTCAAGGAAAAGAATCTCTTTAAATGTCAATGTGATTGTGGCAAATTTACATAGTTTTTACAGAGAAAAACACTTAACCAGATACTTGCAGCATTTTATTGTGGCAAGGACCTACTTATACCTCACCACATTGAAAAGGCACACAAAGATATCTAAAAATAATATGGCTCACTTAAGTCTCTTATGTTTTAGCCATGAAGTGAGGAAACAATTGTTAACAAAATTGGATGGGAGACAGGGAATGAAAGTGAACAAGATCAAAGGAGATCAGAGGGGTTTTTTTAATACTTTGGCTTCAGGTTTGAGGTCTAGCAAAATGACATTTTGGAATCATGTAGGAGCTGTCTAAATTAAACAAAAGAGAAAATCAGAAAGCTTAAGCTCAGTGGTCCAAGAGAAGTGTTGGATTACGAACTCCAAACTCACAAAGGATGACTCAGTAAGAGGACAGTATGAGGTGATTTATCTTCCCTGGGCTTTCAGCTTTATGTAAGTCTACCAGACATTTATTTTTTAGCTTGTATTATAATGAACATGTGCGTATCTTTCAAGAAAAATCAAAACCACCAGGTTTTAAAGGGGTTGTATTCTGACATAACCAAGCTATGCAAAGCAACCTTCAACGACATGATCACATGCTGGTTTTCTCCACATGATTCCTGTCTTAAGTTGAGGTTGTCTAGTGAAGCATCAAGTTCTAGATGGACAAAGTAAGTAACCACAATTTTGGGTTCTAGATGGGCAAAATAAATTACCACAATTTTGGTCATAATCTGCTTTTCTCCCATTTCTCCCTGTTCTGTAATTCCATCCTTTTATCAAAGACATGAATTATTCTTACTGAAGAAATAAACACTTGTGTGCTCGAAGTATTGAAATAGCATGGTACCTTAGCCCCCAGTTACCTCCCTGCTCCCTGGCCTGCTTCCAAAGGCAGATGGGAGCTTGGCCATGAGGCAGCACTGCAGAAGGGATAACTGGATCACAACTGCTCACTTCTTAGCAGCTTGGTTCTGTGCCTCCCTTGTGATTGCCTGGAGCAGCGGAAAAATTTGCTCAACTGAGGGTGGAGTTTGTGCCAAGCATGTGCAAAGTGATTTCTGTTTATTTATTTTTAAAAGAAGGCTTATAATATTATCCTCTTCATGAAAGTTGACAGCAAGATCAATACTTATTTTTGGTTGCTGATGCTTATAAAGTTACAATTTATGTTCGGTTTCACCTTTTAAGACCTGCAGGGTCTTTGTCTTTATTTTGCTTCCCTGGTTTTCCATTTAATTTCTGATGGATATTTGGAATTTTCATATCCTGCTGCTCCCTGCCATCAGTATAGCTACCTCCTCCCAGCAAATCTGTTTTCCAAAGTTATTGTCACTAGATCACTCCACGGTACATGTGGAAGTTCTTTGCATAAAAAGTGATCAGAGGTATTATTTGACTTGAACCAACACGTACTATTAGATGTTTGTCCCTTTGTGGTTTTTACCTGAACCTTTTGAGCCATAGACTGTTATTGACAATTTTTAGTACTGTCTCTTCATCTTAGTACTGTTTTAGCCAAGCATGACACAATGTGCCATTAAAAGAATCCTAAGGAGTAGCAAGTCTTTGCTAATTTCTAAAATACTTTATCCTAACCTTGAGCAATTTTTAATTCTGCCTTGCTCTGCCTAATTACAGATCCCTGTTTATCCTCCCCTGTGCTTCAACCTTCATGACACTTCCTTTGTATCCAATGGTTTACACATATATGAGAGGCAGGATCTGCCCCTTTGCAGGAGTCACTCCTCTCGTGCTTTGTTAAGTAGAATTACAATACAGAAAACATCACCTTAGTCAGAGCAAAGTAGTCATGTACTTTGGTGTCCTTGTCAAATTACTAATTGCAAGGTTTTAATGTTTGAAATGGAGAGTTGCTTAACAGAAGGTGACCTTCCTGTTAGCAATACCTGAATACTGATGAGCTTATTCACTTCCCCTCTAAGGGAGTTGTAAAAAGGAGAATAGAGGGTCAGTTAGATTTCACTATTAACAATAAATGGGGGCTAGATGATCTTGGGGTTTTTAACAGCTGTACACTGTAACTACACTGTGAATGCCGTTCAAAACACCCTGTAAAATCTTCAGCAACTATTAATCCCAAATAAAAACAAACCAGTTTGTAAATGTTTAAGTAATAGACCAGCCCTTGACAGCTATCCACATTAAAGAGTTCAGTAGCCTTACATGACATCTTGTTTACACAGGCTTTCCTGTTTGGAGGCTTTATCTCTTTATTGTACTCACCATGTCACTTGAGCAATTGTCTGTGCCAATGCTTATTTGCATGAAAGTTATTTCTTAGTGGCTACACTGCACTGTGCTTGTCTGCTCTCACTAAGCACTCAGGACAGTGTGATTTCTTTGAGCAGTACCTCAGTTGTAGGTACACTTCCTGAAATGGGTGCAGGGAGGGTCAGGAAGAACTCCAGTTCCTCAATCCACCCATCTGTTCTCTGGCCAGCACATCAGACAGAGCTGCCAGTGTCTAATTTGCCACATTTATGGGCCAAACAGGAAATGGGAGAAACCATGACTGAGGTGTGTCTTTGATTCATTGCTTTTGGTGGTGATAACAGCACCTGCCTTACCTATTGCCCAGTTCTCTGAAGTCAGTCTAAACAGTACCTTAGGAATAGCTCTCGTGCACTACATGTGCTTGGGAAAACTCATGGTGTGAGTTCCCTGACCTAGGACCTGGGGAGAGAGGGAGGATGCTGCAGGTGAACAGATCTGCATGACTCACTTCAGCCACAGAGAAATGACTGTATATGAAGTAAAGGCTTATAATGAGCATTTTTTGATTAGGAACGTAATTAATTAAGGTCTACAATGGATTTCCTATTGCACAGCTCATATTCACTTAGTCTTAAAAACACATTTTACCTTCCTTGTCAGAGGAAACTTTCCTGGGGAGCATACCAGGCATGGAAATGCTACTTTATAAGATCTACTGTGGGTTTGATAGTACAGCCATTTCTTACAGAGTCATATGAATAGGATTTTTCCAATAAAAATATTGCTGTGCTGAATTTTTATCATGACTTTATGTGAGTCTATCATAGAAAACAGTTGATTTTAAGATATTTAGCTGTTGTTTTGGTGGCCTCATCTACATTACTAACACTTGGGCAAGCACTGCTGTAGACCCTCAGACCTTCAGTATATGCCTCAGCATATTGCTAAGCTATCAAATTGACCAATTTGGTACTCAGTGGGAGGTGTAGGAGGCTGACATTCATAAGGGCTTCTGGGACTTTTAGCAGAGTGGCTCAGGAGGACTGTTGTACAAAGTACCTCCAGTTCAGCCAAGGTTTAGGTTTAACCTTTCCTGTGACACCCCTGACTTATCACACCAAATCCATCAGTGGTTTAGTTCAGGAACTGAACAACAGGATCCTCAAAGGCCCATAAGCATCTCGGGTGGAATGGACATCTGAGCTGTGAGACTGGTTTGTCCAAGACACACTATTAGGGTTGTGATTTCAGTGTCTGCAATCATTCATTGGCATCATCCCAAACTGCTTTTTAGCATCAGAATTTGTGTACTCTTTGAAAAAGAATTTTTCATGTATAATTTGTTCTTTTAGGGGACTGAGCTTAAGATGATTGCTATATACTCATGTTAGGCAAACCAGGAAATCCATATCAAGTACCACTTAATGTATTTGCATTTGAAAGAGGCAAGCGTTATGGTAATTAAATACATGTGCAATAGTGAAATAAATCTTCGGATTTTTGCACAAAGTCTCCAAATGAAGTGTCACTTGGGGATGCAATGTTCAATACATTTCCAGCAGCTGATCCATGCTAGGAGAGTTGCTGATACCTGTGAGATACACTGCTTATACACAACATTAATTCCAGAATATGCAGTCATCAAATACACTGAATAATATTCATGAGCTGGTTGCGTGTCCTATGCTCTGTAGTAACTGAACTTGTAGTAGCAGTGTTCTGGATTTTATTCAAGCTTTTCCAGCGTGCTCAGAACGGAAAGTGTAAAATACACATAAACTTCACTGTAATAGTTTAGAGCCCGTTCACGTGCTGGAATGTGTACGCACACACTGTAATACACAGTGTGTTGGACTTACGAGTCACACATCCCGGGCAGCAATAGGGTTGTGACAGACCATTTTAGCCAACGTTCCTGCAGAGAATGCCATTGACTATTGCCCTTCCAGGGGGCTGCGCAGAGCGCTCAGAGACTTGTCCGAGAGCAAACGGGGACAGAAACAGCAGGAGTAGCGCTGCGACATGAACAGCCCTTGGATGCGCTGGATCCCGCTCCCGGCAGGACCGAGCCCCGGGATCGCGGGGCCGCTTCTCCCGGCGGGACCGAGCCCCGGGAT
>WEIV01028635.1:451789-581278 GCA_013390005.1 Calyptomena viridis | reverse complement strand
GGGGCTGGGGGGGCTCGGTGTGTCCCTTGGGAGGCGGCGGCTGCGGTTCGTGCGCGGTTCGCCACTTTGAAAGGGCCTTTTATAAAATGCGCGTGTAAATAATTTAAGGAAAAAAAATATTTATGTCTGTTTGGACCTGGATTGTGCGGCGTATCGCTGTTGTTTGCCTGTGTTGTTTAACATCCCTCTCAAAGCTTGCAGGCTGTAGAATTAGGTAGCAGGCAAACCTACAAAATACCTTTTTTATTTTGCACCGCCTTTTTGTAGTCAGCTGAAGAAAATATAGTCTGTAGCTCTTGGAGAAAATGGAAGAAGGCAATGAAATGGGAAGGGAAATGAAAACCATTATAATTCTGTTTTAGGCCAAATAAGAATTTCTACCTGTAGAGGAATTAATCCCAATTGTTTGCATTTCCTTACAAAGATATTCAATATTCTTGCCCATTTTACTAATTTTATTTTTAGGTGTACTTCAGGGTTAAAAATTGGTAAATCAGCATAAAGTAGTCTCTGCTTACTGTAGCTCAATTTATTCCTAATTCTGCTTCTTTGTAGGTGGCATGAATGTCCTGTTTATAGTTGTGGATGATCTGCGTCCTGTTTTGGGCTGCTATGGAGATAAGCTTGTTAAATCTCCCAACATTGATCAACTTGCTTCTCAAAGTATTCTGTTCAGCAATGCATATGCCCAGGTGAGATAAATGACTTAAACATGTTTTCTCTATGCAAAATAATTACTGGGTTTATCACAGTAGGTGTTAGGCAGACCAGTGGAAAATGCAAGTATTTATTAACTTTAAGTATTTCCAGTAGAAAATAAATGGTTGAGCTGAACTCTGGTGTGTGAACCTATCTTTCCTGAGGTGAGAAAAATGAAAACAGGGCATTTAAATTATGGTACTTGTGTAGCCCTTAGAGGAGTGTAATGCCACTCAAGCATTTTTCACTGTTAGCAATCAATGTTGCTTAAAAATGCTCTAAATTAGAATTTGTTTTTTCTACATTTTACTTTTTAATTTTTTCTTTTGAGGAAATTGATTCTGTAGACTGCCATGGAGGGGCAGTTTGAGTGACAGCTGTCACTCTTAAACAGAGGACTCAAAATTTCACTAATTGCTCTTCATTTGCCTACTCTGCATGGGATGCCTACAGTCCCAAGTTTCTCTCTGCTGAGAAATTAGAAGTTTGAGTCTAATTCTGACCAGGGGATAGGACTTCAAAGCAATAACTTTTGGTTCATGTCAGTCTAAAGCAAAGTTGTTGAGACCCTTGGACCATAAGACAGACCTTTTGTGTTTATCTCGTCATTATTCTTAAGGCAGTCCAGATCAACTAGACTTTGGGATTTTATCAGCACAGTCCACCTGCCACTGCTGCTTAATTCTGTGTGATGTGAGCAACCAGGTTTCAAAAGCATTGCCTTTATGGAACCTGACTTTTTTTTCCCCCCCCCTCTTTTGTGCTATTGGCTCCATAACCAAAGTTTTTAGTGCTTAGGAGTTGGCTGTTTGACAGAAAATTATAGATAGGTAAATGTCTATCTTGCTAAAAGCTTGCAGTTGGGAATTGGTATGCTTCATAAAGATACTGTTCATTCCAGCCTGAAGTGAATTGAAACACCCTCCCTGCAGTTTCTAAACCTTCAGATGTTTTGCCCAGCCAGGCCCGAGTCAGTTTGTGTGTGTGTTTTGCTCTGTGTTCTGAACTGTTCCTCTCTCTGCCTGGCTCTCTCCCCAGCAAGCCTTGTGTGCTCCCAGCAGGGTGTCGTTTCTCACCGGCCGCAGACCTGACACCACCCGGCTCTATGATTTCTACTCCTACTGGAGAGTACACGCAGGAAACTATTCCACAATGCCCCAGTATTTCAAGGAAAATGGCTACGTGACCCTGTCTGTGGGGAAAGTTTTTCATCCTGGTATGGTTTGACTTGTCGTTTGCTTAACATACAAATGCTTAATGTGTGTATTCTCACAAACATATAAGTAGTGTTGTGTGATTCCTGTCTATATTGAGAACCTAAATCACAATCATGGGCCAGCTTTTGCAATGATTGTAGGTTGACTTTAAATCTTAAGGCATTAGGGATGAGTGTATTAGATGACTCTTACCTAATGGATATTTTTACATCTTGTCTAGGAATTTGGAAATAAATGTCTACATTCTAAAAATACATCTGGAAGTGAGGTATCTGTTGAACGTGAAATTCCTGAACAGCCCAATTGGCTTAGTTCTGCCCATACACACTACAGGCTTCCTAATAGATCGTGATTGTGGATCAGGACATATAGAGTGTATGATAATGCTACAAGTTCAGTAGGAAATTAATTCACTAATTAAAAAGCAGTAATGCTACTGAGTTGAAAAATACTGTAATACTGACCCTCATTTTGGTAGCTTTTTATCCTAGAACTAAACTTGTGTGGATATATGAACTTTAAGTTGATATTAAAGCTAATTGAGGATGTGCATGAAGACTGTTATTAATCCTGGGGGTTTGGGGATGATTTTTTTGTAGCTGTACCCTGAAGTAAGGCTCTTCAACAGGCTTGAGTCTCTCTCACCAGTAAAAGGTGTATTCTGGGGAAAAATGTCTGTCTTAAACTCTTTTATTGCTTGGTTTTATTTTTCTCAGTTGTCAAAGATTATTTGAAATGTTTCTTCATTTGTGTGTTTGGAAAAAACGAACTGAAGACAAGTTAAACTTGGGTTCAAGCTCTTCCTAGTTCACTGAAACTGTTAGAGCATTTCTAATATCTTTATCCTTTTCAGGGGTTTCATCCAATTATACTGATGACTATCCATACAGTTGGTCCATTCCACCCTTTCATCCTTCAACTGAAAAGTATGAAAATCAGAAGGTAAGAGTGATTTGTGGGACTCTTAACAGAGAAGTGTTTTCAGGATATAAGCAAGTTCTTTGTATCAAGCACAGGGTGTACTTTGTGGGTTTTGAGGCTTCACCCTTGGGAATGAAAACAACTAACCACTGATATTTTGTTTCTTTGCCTTTGAAAAGAAGGCCTTGCTCATCAGATGTGTGTCTTGTTAATCCGTGTGCCCGTCCTGCAAGATGTTAAGTATTTCTAAATTGGTATTTGGAAACTTAAGTTACTGAGATATAAGTAGGATTGTCTAGGTCATGAATTCCTTTGTCTGAAAAGTAGTTATCAACTTGCACACTGGTATGGCTTTGCTTAATAAGTGACAGAATATTGTCAATAGTCTTGGTGAACTTAATGCAATAAGGAGCCCAGGACTGAGTGAGTGGGGGTCATAATTAAAATAACCTTTAAATAATCTGAAACTTTATAATCTGATTCAGTTTTCTAGGGTGTTCGTTGCTCCGAAATGTGACCTGAAACAATCTGGTTTATGTTTATGCAAACATTGCATTGGCATCATGAGTTGGAGTCTGTACATGGCCCAGCAGGAGCTGCAGCCGTGAGGGAACAGAGAGCCTCAGTAGTGCTTTGGTGTTGTGTTTACTGCTGGAAAAGGCTGATTTTAACAACAGCTATGTTTGCATCCATGACATAAAGAAAAGTATGTTCATTTAGCAACTCTCCCAAACACCCTGCTGAGGCCACCTTTCCCTGGCAACAGTTTAGTCTAATTTATCTCTTTTCACTGATTACACAACAGACCCTGTTGGCATTTGCTCAGAAACTAAGTCAGTAGCTTCCAGGCAGCTTTCTGTGAACTCTTTCTGTGACCAGGAGAAGTTTGTATATGACATAACCAAATGCTGCTGCATCACCAACAGGTCAGAGACACTATTCATCAGAGAAGCTGTGGGTTTTTCCCTTATATGACCATGTTTAATCTTCTACCCATCTTTAGAGAGGATTTCTGCTTTTTTATAGATGCAAAAGTTGCATTCTTTTGTTGGTAGAAGGATTGAGAAACAAATTGGTTTAAAAGTTATGGAACAGAGGATTTCATCTTTGCTTTTGCAGAAGTCACTTAACTAATTTTTTTATTTCTTTTTTTTGTAAATAAAGACTTGTAGAGGAAAAGATGGAAAACTTTATGCAAACTTGGTGTGCCCAGTGGATGTGACAGAAATGCCTGGGGGTACTCTGCCTGATATTCAGAGCACTGAAGAGGCCATACGTTTACTGAACATGATGAAAACCAACAAGCAAAAATTCTTCCTGGCTGTTGGTTACCACAAGCCACATGTCCCACTGAGGTACCCACAGGTGAGGAAACTGGAGTCTGCAGGAAAAATAACTTGGACAATTGTTGCTTTTGCTTTTCAGAGTTGTTTCCACAAATGCTTTAATGGTGTTGCTTCTGGAAAGCAAGATGGAACACATCCTTGATTTGGTGTAACTTCAGGAGTCACCTGTGATCCTTTTCAGAATGTTTGATGAAAATGAATCGTGTCTCCTCAGCCTAAAGCCAGGCTTCTACCACCATAATAGTGACTGCTACTGAATGGAAATGGTATTCAGCTTGATGGAGTATGACATAATGAGGCCTTACAAGGTCTTGTATTCCATTCCCTGTTTGTGTTGGTGGCAAAACTCCTACTGATTTTGGTGAAAGTGGTGTTGGACCTTTTATTGCATTGTTGTTTTGAGATGCAGGAAGCCAAGTTTAGGTACTTACTAACTCAGTATCTTTCAGAAGTTGGTTGGGGATGACTAGTATTGCTACATTTTACACTCTGCAGGAAGGGAGTGAAGCCTTGTAAACCTTAACATTTAAGGGTCATGCAAGGGGAAATGGTTGCTGTTTTATAACACAAAGTTTACAGTGTATCTTAGAAGTGAGAAGAGTCTTTATATGTATTTTGTATTATAAAGGAATTTCTCAAGTTGTACCCCTTGGAAAATATCACATTAGCCCCAGATCCCTGGGTGCCTGAGAAACTACCTTCTGTGGCCTACAACCCCTGGACAGATATCAGACAGAGGGATGATGTGGAAGCATTAAATATTAGTTTCCCTTATGGACCAGTTCCAGATGACTTCCAGGTAAGCTGTCAATACAGTGCACTGCCTCCACTTGTTCAAGCTCAAGGGAGGAGTCAGATGTTCTTAAATGTTTCCAGTTGTTCAGCAATTGACAATTTGGAAATATTATGAATTCCCTGCCTTGCATACTGTCACCTCTAGCTGTGTATGTAAACCTTCACTGTCACTGCAGTTTGTTTTGCATATGAGAGAATGTATGCAGCAGGTTTACCAGTGTTTGTGTTCATTATCTGAGTCTGTTTATCTGTTTCAAGCCAGAACCCAGTGTATCTTCTTTTGTAAGATTTTTGTTGACTTTCCAGCGCTTATGCCAAAATAAGGTGCACTGGCTGGATCAAGGAAATGAATTGATTTGCCATGTTTTGCTTGAAAGCATTTCTGGGAGAAAAAATTTTCCAACTGCCCCCTCCCCATTTACCTCTTCTGGCACATTAATCAGGCTACAGACTCTTAGTAATAAAGCTTTAAAAGCAAAATCCTTCAGTTCTTTTACACAGCTGCTCACTGGTTGTCCTGTGTGTGTGTCTGGAGAAAAACTAACTTCTTTTTCCTCTCTCTTGTTTTCTTAACTTTCAGCGGCAGATTCGTCAGAGTTATTATGCAGCAGTTTCTTACATGGATGTGCAAGTTGGCCTGCTCCTGAATGCTTTGGATAATGTAGGACTCTCAAATAACACAATAGTAGTTTTTACTGCTGATCATGGTAAACATTTAAATCTTTGTCCAGCTCACTGTTAATACCTTCATTGTGCAGCTCAGCGCTGGTATATTAATCCAGTGTGTGTTTCTATGATATAGAGCAGAGCTACCATACCTTGTATCTCTGACTAGTCTGTCTCTGATTGAAGGGACTGGCACTGACTTCTGTGGCTGCACAGTTCTGTTCTCACAGGCACCTCTTTAATCAGGTTGAGGGTTTGCTGGAGAGGGATGAGGCTGCCTGCCAGCACATGGCTCTGAGCTTGCTGTATTCCCAGCAAGGAGAGTGACCAGTCCTCCCCCCTTACCATTTGTAGAGAGCCGTCTGGTACAGTGGATGACAAACTTTCTCATAAGCTGTTCGTGTGTGTTTTCTTGCACTTGTCATTGCTGCTTGCAGAATAGCTAAACTTATAGTGATATGGTGTCCCTTCATAACTGAGGTCTTGCACATTTGGAATCTTGGTGATAAAAAATGAATTTTGACTGTGGTACAAATGGCCCAAGAATTTAATGGTTGTTCCAATACTCATATTCATTAAAATAACCCTCTCATGATCCCTTTTAATTGAGGGATGGCTTAGCTAACTTAAACCAGTTAGGATGTGACTTCACTAAATCAATTTAAAGTCACATATTTAGCTAATTTGGGTTGACTTCTGCAAGTGTGTTTGTGTAAACAAGCCCTTACGTGTTGTAGAGCAATGGGATTCATACTTTTGGTACTAAAGTGACTCTAGGTGTTCCTACTGACTTGCCACTTTCACTTGGACTTTCCATTATAAACTGAATTCCTCTTTCCTTTGCTGTGGGTAACTGTAAACAGTTGGTGTTTCCGGTACCACGGCTGGCAAAGCTATCCAAAACACTCATGTGTTAACATAGCTGTCATAAAGTTCCTTTGTCTTCCCCCGAGTGAAGTTGGCAGTAAATCTGACTGCAAGGAAGTCATGTTGGCATCTCTTCAAAGAGGAAGAGAAGAGATAAAAAGTTTTATCTCTATTGCTTCCTCAGGAGTAGCATCCTGATACGGCAGTCTGGCATGGATAGCAGCCTTGGCTCCAAGGGATGTTCAGTTAAAGTGTTAACAGGAGTATTGGAGAGCTGGCAGCTGCCAAAAACTTAAATGAGTGCTTTGTGGAATTGATCTGGAGACTCTTGCAGGAGCTGTGACACATCCCAGTTCCTCTTTCTGCTGTTGTAATACTAATTTCCTAATTATAATCTGAAGTAGGGGAAATAAGGAAAAGTGTAATTATTTCCTTAATAAAGAGTACCAAGTTGTAAGACTGAGGTGGCTGTTGAAATAGCTTTCACACTAAAGAAAAATCTTGTTGTGTCTAAATACAGATTGTTATTTATGTTTTAATATAATCTTTATGGCAGACTAGTGACCTCAACAGTCAGAGTCAATTTATGGTGAAAAAGAATAACTCCTAAATTACAGCCCAGTATCTGTTCTGAGTTGTGTTCTTTGTCAACTAGGGTGGTCCCTGGGAGAACATGGTGAATGGTCAAAATACAGCAATTTTGACGTTGCTACCCGTGTGCCACTGATGTTTTATGTACCAGGAATGACAACAACTTCTGTTACTCAGGGAGGGAGGATCTTCCCCTTCCTTGACCCTTTTGACCATATTGTAGGCTCGGTACCTCAAGGTAAATTTCCAGTGTTTATTTTTTGTTTGCAGTGGATATATGTAAAGCAGAGCTGGTGATGTAATGATACTTTGCTTAAAGGCACCTTGAGAATTTGCTTTGTCTTTCTGAAGAGTGCTTTTTCAAAGTAATGGATATTATTGTCTTGAGGGCTGCACATTTGAGAAACATAAATGAAAAAGTTTTCTTGTTTAAAGTACGTTATAAATGCACAGACTGGCATCTTCAGAGCTAACTGCCACCCCTTAATTGCCTTGATTTTGGTGCCCCACCAAGCCAATACAAAGCAGTTCCAATAAAACACCAGCTGAATTATTAGAATAAGTTTCTAGAATGTTCTACCAGTGTCGTCAAACCATCATGTTCCATAATGTTTATTTCTATATTCTTTGTTTCTAGGGCGAAGCAAAAGAGTGGTGGAGCTGGTTTCTCTGTTCCCAACAATTGCTGAGCTCACTGGCCTGCAGGTCCCTCCTGTGTGCCCAGAGACATCATTCCACATTGCACTGTGCACTGAGGGGATGAGCATTGTCCCATATTTTAATGGCTCTGAAGTGAAGATGGAGAAAGAGAAGGAGAGGTGTGATGACACTGACAGGTGTTTTACTGAAGAACCTGTTGCTCTCAGCCAATATCCCCGGCCTGCAGACACTCCCCAGTGGAACTCTGACAAGCCAAAGCTGAAAGACATCAGGATCATGGGCTATTCCATGCGTACAGTTGACTACAGATATACAGTGTGGGTTCAGTTTAATCCTAACAACTTCAGTGCCAACTTTGAGGATGTCCATGGAGGAGAGTTGTATGTGATGGAGACTGACCCAAACCAGGATTATAACATCTATAACAATACCTCACGTGGTTGGTTTTTCAAAAAAATTCTTGGCTTTCTGAAGCACTAGGGTTCAGAAACTGCTTTGTTCTGGTCTTGCAACTGAATTAATGCTTCCTTTTTTTGTATAAAACCTTTCTGTTGTACAGAAAACACTTAGAATTAAAAGCCTGTTTGTATCAAAACACTTGGCTATTGCCTTTGTCTTGTTACAGCCCTTACTGCACTGAAGTAGTCAGGGAACTTCTGCAGTTGTGTTTTCAAACACAAGCTCTCAACACTTCTGAAAAGGCCACACAGAGTATGCAGGTCCATACTGTGAAACATTAAATTTCATTATCTGTGCTGAAACTGTTGCTGTGGAAAGCTGAAAACAAGAAACTTTTGTGTTTGAAAGGCTGTGCATAGAATGCATGTCCCTACACAGGTTCTGTCCCCCTTACGAGACTTGGGGCTGGAGTGGTCAAGTTGTTTGGTAGTGGTGAAGGGCTGAGGTGTCTGCTGTCATCAGCCTTACCTCTGTCTAGAGCTAAAAGAAACTTCATGTGTTTCACTCAAAATTCAATTATTTTAAATAAAAGCTTTAATTTGGAAATTCGTATTTCTTATAGAGCAGGAGAATCTGAATTGTTAATTAATGTGTGTGAAATAATTGCTTTCATCACTGAAACACTAAGACTGGAGGGCTAAGGTAACACCAGTATGCTCTTCCTTGTGCTTTCTTGAGGATTGGTCTAATGAGTCTCCACAGGTGAAAAGAGATGGGTCCCTTTAGCTCCTGTATCTTGCTGGTTGTTGAATTGCTTGGTGCACTTGAGAGTTGTCACATCCAGGGACAGAGACCTGGATGTTTACATTCTTAGGTGCTAACTGGGGCTTGGCAGCCTCTGGTTTGGACTAGGATAGCTAAAAGCCTCCCATTTAGTTTTCAGTTTTTAGTGTGGCATTTATCAACAGGTATGGAGCATTACTTGTCCTCAGCTAAGCCGTAAGTAGTTTCCAAGGTGGCCAAATGCATTAAAGTAAACATGTTTGGGTGCTTGTATCTGAAAAGAATGGGTTTGCTGAGTATTTTATTCAAGTGCTATCTGTACCTTGTCCTCACAGCCACAAGGTACACAGTGCTTTAGTGTGAGGGCAGTGATTTGTGTTGTGTTCTATCAGCCTGCTGGATTTCTGCCCTTCTGTCTTGGTAATCAAGGGCCTTGGAATTTGTACATTAACAAATAAGAGCTTGTTCAGATGGTGTTAACTCCTGCTACCTTCCTTAATGAACTGTTCCAATTCCTACAAAAAGCCAGCCATTATTTGTCTTCCTCACATAAATTGACTTTAATATCCTAGAGAAGCCACAGACATAACTTTATTTCATTAAAATCCACGTGACAGTCTTGTTCCTAATTAATGTAGAGATATCCACCATGAATCTGATTCTCTCTTAGAAGACAGGGGTTATGTAGTGCCTTAAACTCAATTCAAAGAATGTATTTCTTATGAACTTGTAATTTGTTTTACTCAGCCCAAGATGCTGTGTGTTCTGCAGTGTTATTATTCCAGGTGAAAACGTATTTTTCCCTCATTTATGCATGTATACTTAGATCCTTAGCTGGTGTGCAATACTTCAATTGCAGGTAGCAGATTCATTGTAGCTATACTGATTTTACACTGGCTGAAGGTGTGTTTTACTGAGAGCAGTGCCAGGCAGAGATTTGGAGTCTGTAGCTAGACCTAATTATATCTCTGACACAGTTTCCTTCAAAGGAAAATCAAATATTGGGAAAGTTATTTTGGGGCATGTATTGAAGCGTTAAGGATTAATCTAAATCTGTGGTATATTGGGTCAGTAATATAATCTACATTTAAAATAGATCTGGCAAATGGGTGTTATCTGAGACTTGGCTATGTGAGTTTTGTGTTTTGTTCTGCTAAGACTCCTGTAAAAAAAACCAAACGACAAAACATGCTTTGTTGGGGAATGTAAAATTATAGCGTGTAGATAAATTATTTAGGAATTTATTTGCGTGAAAACATTCCTGTGCATACCCTGCCCTAAGCCTCCCACCACTTCAGGCAATTTAATTTTTCAGGTGGAGATAAAAGTCCTGGTGTTAGGTGATGAGTATTTTTTTCCTCAAGTCATTCTCTTTATATTGAAAGGGAAAAGCTGTCCTTGACCTTTCTTAATCAAAATCCAGTAATCTTTTGGGGAGACATGAAACAGAATTGTCTCTGACAGGCAGTGAATCAAGACGTATCTGCAAGCTCAGGGCAAGGATGTTCTTGAGTAATTGCAGAAGTCCTCGAGCAGAACTCTGCAGTCCACTGGAGAGCTGGGCCCTTCTGCCTGCTGCTGAGCTGGGACATAGTGTTTTGGGGGACAAGTGAAGCACAGAAGTGAAAAAAGCTCTGTTCTTGTGAGTGCCAGGTGAGTTGTTTTGTTATTGATTAGGTTGAGCAAAATGCAAATCCAGCAGAGACAAAGGGAAAAAGTCTATTTTATGAAACAAACCAAAACACTGCTTCTGCTGGAGAGCCTGAGCTGCGAGTCTTGCTGGGCTGAGCAGCCTCCACTGAAGAACAAAAGAGCTTAACAGGAGCAATAAAAGTAAAGTGCTCTTTCGAGCAGCAGCTCTCTCTGGAGAGAAGAGGATGCAAGCCAAGCATCAGGAAACGAATGAGATGCCAGCGTTGACCCTGTTTCTCAGGATTGCACCAGAACAGCTGGAAGAACAGCATGGTGCTGCCTCAGCAGGAATTGTTACCTGTGGTACATGTATGGAGAGACTCCACTGGGGACCCCGGAGTAGCCGCCGTAAGCACTTGGCACAAAGTGGAGTCAATAAACAGGCCTCTGTTAATAAGCTGATGTACAGGAGTGATTAAGCAATGGAATTAAGATTTTGGTCCCTAAACAGCTGTACATCAGTCAATCATAACTCCTGATGTTGTTTCAAGTGTATAGATGTACAACACCCTAAAATCAAAGTTTTTGAAGCAAGGAAGAAAATAGACTATTTATAAAGCAGAAGCAATAGGAATCTTAAAAAGATGGAGGTGGTTGTGTATTTGGGTGTTCTTTGTAGCACTGCATGAATGTTTACAGCATGCTGTTTGCAAAGAAAAGATTTGGGTCTAATTTCAGACATGCTGTGCACACTGGAGGATATGGAAATGCTGCAGTTACAGAGTGTGCTGTGCAACAGATTGGAATCCAGCCTTTGGCCTGTGCTTGCTGGGGGAAATGGGGTATGTTTTGGATTAATGTGAGAGCTGCAAATGTGTTTCTGTGGTGAGGCAGGCAAAAACACCCGAGTCTCCCAGCTATTGGTCAGATGTTACCTAATTAATCACCACTGAGTGTTAATTACAAATTAGTGACTTACTACTCTGTTGTATTGGTCAAGTGGAGTCCCCTGCTGGAACGAGTGTTCAACAGCATGAAGGATGGGATATGGATGTGGTGAGATGTGTCAATATCAGGGATGTTTCTTAATTCCTGGTGCTAATGTGTATTTTCTCTGATAAGCAGCAATATCACCAATGGCAAAAGAGCCATAATGTCACGGTCAGCACCCAGAATTGCAGGGGACTGTGCACAGCTTACATTTCAAACTGTATCTGGGAAGTGCCTCGTAGTTGCAGCTGAGATCCTTTGTTGAACGTGTAATTCTTCTTTTTTTTTGTTATTCTCCAGAGGTTACTTAGCATTCAAATGTGAAACGCTACATAAAGAATGAAAATGCCCTCTTGGTAACTAGGTTTTTCAGTGCTTTACGGTTTTCTCGGTTATAGAACTTCTTGCTTTTTTCACATCACAAACTCCTAGCCCAAGTTAAGATGACTCTGTGTCAAAATTTTTATGTCTCTGTGCTTGACTTCCTAGCTAATGAAAATTATCTTCAGATCTGCATGGGTGGATCTTGACTTCAGTGTTCTTCTCTACCTAAATGTACAGGTCTCCTTTTAAAGTCTGTGGGAGTTCTGCTTATGAAAGAAGATGGACTACCAATGTCAAGATCCACCATATGAAGCAGCAAAAAGAGCTTTTTGCCCTCTATCTTTAACACTTAGCTCAGTACTGAGTAGCAGAAGAACATTTCTATCCAGCAGTGTGTGAAGGCCCCAACTATAATGGAGCTTTGACTAAGCAAGAGGAAATGACAAAGTTTGAGATATTTCTGTAGGTGCAGTTGGACATGGAGTGGGGATAATAGACTGAAGCAGCAGAGAGGAAAGGAATAGTAAGATGTAATGAACAGTGAAATCAGATGTAAAGTCAAGATCTGAAGATTAGGATCCAGCAAGAAAATAGAACAGAAATCTAAAGAGACCAAGATTGGGAAGGGAAATATTTTGTATCTCTGGTTTTAGGCTCTGCGCACATTAAAAGGCCCTCAGATCTTCTGCTTTATTTTTTCTTGTGTTTTAGCTACAAAATCTGTATGTATTGTGATTGCACAAGTTCTTTGAATTTATCTCTGAAGCACTTTTGAAAATCTATGTCAGTATATTGTGGTTTTTGTCCCAAGTATACTCAATCTGGAATTACCCACGTATTCAAAACTCCTGCTCGTTTCTTTTGGTTCCAATGCCATAGTAGAATTAAAGTCTATAATTTCTAGTATGTTTTACACTTGTGCTGAAGGTTCCATGTTCACTGTGCAACCTAAGAGCAGTTACCTGTAAGTTCCTACCCCTAATGGTTTGACTGTGCTCTGTGGCCAACCTGCACTAAATGTCTGGCAGATCATGGGGCTGGATTCCACTGAGGCTGCTTGGTAAGGTGGGGACAAGTGACATCAGTCTGGTTGTGCTTCAGTGTTGTGTTGGGCTGCAGTCTTTTGTTCAAAATCTTTATGGGAGCTGGCTGAGTATCATCTGACTGCAGCTTTTCTCTTTTTTTTTTGGTCAGGAAAGTGTTCATTTGATTAAATCAAACTGTCTTGTGTAGCGATATTGCTTTGGTGACAGTTATATTGAAAAGTTTTGCTTTGATAAGATCAGGGGCCTTTGCTTCAATTTTATTTCAAATTTTATTTATATTGCATAATTTTGACATAATATAAAAGAGTATTATAACAAATGAGAATGCAATTACTTTGTGGAAATAATCATGTGAAAACTAAAAATGTTGATCTCAGGAGAGTGATCACCTTTATCAAAATGAAGTAGCTCAAGTCACAAGTGTCAATTTGAGTTTTTGAACCAGAATTTTTTGTAATTTTTGTCTTATAGGAAAACATTGAAAAATTGGCAACATAATGTGATGGAAAATCCCAATTCATGCAGCTCTTTATGGTATTAAAATGCCAGTTCTAACCTGGCTTCACAAGTAATTATTTGCATTAGTGAGGCCTGGATTTGGTTTTAGGCTGTTTCTGTTTGCAGCGCTCTAGAAAGAGTGGGCCAGGAGTTGAACTGGATGGTCCTTGTGGATCCTTTCCAACTCAGGAGATTCTATGGTTCTAATTCTTGTCTGGAAAATGGTGCAGCAACTTTTTCTCCCAATTTCCATCTCACCCCTACCATCCAGATTTGTTGCACTGCCTCGCAGGCTCACCCCACGCTGCTGTCAGATACTTCTGCTTCCAGGAAAGCCAGGTTATACAGTCCTTGCACAGCCAAAGAAATGCTTCCCCTGGCCAGAGAGCTGCAGTGAATTTTAAGCAGGGTATGGGTTTTTTCCTCAACAAATTGCCTAATAAGAGGGCAAACTTAATCACATGTCTGGAAAAAGTTTGTTTTGATCTCTGTGTCTGCTAGTCCAGCTTTAAAGAACAGAGCCTTTTCAGAAACATTTTCCTGGTAATAGAATTAGGGTATAATTCCTAGAAGACAAATCTTGGCAGGTATGAAGTGTATAATACCTATCCTTGACTGAACTTAGAGCCTGGTCTAATACTTCCCACATTTTCCTGGTTTCAAAGTGATTTTGATCTTGTGCTGAAGGAAATTATTCTCTTTACTTGAGGCCTCTCGAATATTTCACAGTAAGAAGGATGTGATCCATTACTTCAGGAGCCCTCATTATGTGCAGCTGTGGGATACTCATCTTTTTCCTTTATCTTCTCTGCTGGAAAACTTGGATACCTTGTTTTACTAAACAAAATCAAGATCAGAGATGTTAAGAATAGATTGACTTATTGAACTTGATAGTATAATAATTTTCTTGTTGCCAGCTTTAGCTTTTCTTCACTGAAATAAGATTAGCAGAGATTAAAGCTATTTATTTTGGAGGTATAGCATTCTGGACAGGGGAGCTGTGATGGGTTTGCTTTAAAAGAGTCTTCATATTTTAAGGGTTTGCAAACCCTCTTTTCTTTTGAGGGTTATTTGTTTCTGTGAATGCTGCCCTTGCCTGCAATTACTCTTTTCCAAGAAAATGCTTGGTGAAAACACCTTGAGTATCTTCTATATTTGTTCTATATTACTATTAAAGTAGTAGATGTTCTTTCTAATATAAAGCCATGCAAATGAGATGCAATTTTTCACTGCTTTTGTAAGTGTGGTTTGTCTAAGGATTCTTCTCATATTCACTTTCTGAAAGAAATAAACACTAATCTTCATTTACCTTTATCAAATACAGTGAGGCCCTGACCAAGTAAAGCACTAAGCCATGAACTTAAATGCCTTCCTAGTCAGTAAAACACTTAAGTGTGTTACCTGAGCATGTGTTGAAAATGCTCTGCTGAACCAGGGCCAGGAGTCTGTGGCACAACCATCCCAGTGCCACCAAAGGAACCAGTGGGCTGAAGAGACCTGCCTGGGTGGGAACTCAGTATTAATTACTGGGATTTCATTTTGGCTAGAAAAGAAAGTATCTTGGTGCTCTGTGTTTTAAGGTCAGCTGTTCACTTTTCAAGAATGTGTTGGGTGGATGTGGCGAGTTTTTGGTAGCACAGGATGGAATTTCTGTGCTCATTAGGCTTCAGAAGGCTCCCACATCTCTCCTGCATCTCTCCTTTCTCTCTCTCAAATTGATTAGTTTGAAACGGGAGCCAGGTCTGGATTTCTCAAAATGTCTTGTATCCTTGATTGCAGATCAATAGCATTTCACTTTTCTTGAGAGGTTTAAATGAGTCACAAGACATTTAAAGCGAAAAACTAGCAAGTGCAAACACACAATGTTCCTACATAAAATCTCACACACAACCTTCCCTGTGCTTTACAGACTGTGCTTGGCTGGGCTGTGTATATTCCTCGAGACCACAGCTAGGAAGAGGCAAGAGTCCTCCGGCTTACCCTGCTTCGCTGGAATTTAGAACTGGTTCTCCAGATACCATCCACAATGTGGGAGCGGCTCGGCTCTGCAGTTCCGGAGCTCCTCGGCTAGAGGTCAGTAACACACCAAAGAACAGTAGACAGAAAACTAGAAACTGGGATATTAGCTGCCACTAGACATTTCATTTTGCATTTGAAATGAGGACTTGTGATCTGGTTAATCAGCAGCAGCTATAAGTCCTATTTGTCATGTCCTTACAACTTCATAGAGTGTAGAATAGATCAGTCACTAGGTAATAAAGGGTAAGTTTAGGAATGCTTACAGGTAAAATAGAGATTTGCTTGTTTGTTTCAGTTTACTTGAAAAATAACCCTTATTGTTCTGTAATCATTCAATTCAATTTTTTTTCCTGCTGAACTGTTCCTGCTCGGTGATAGAGGAATTGGTCATCTAGACAATTAAAAAGCAATTTATGGATCAGCTCTTTCTCTTCCAGAGGCATTTCTTTCTGCCATTTTAATAGCAAGTTGGTCAAATACACACTCTGAATCATTTCTTCATAGAAGCAGGCACAAAGGATTCTGTTTGTATTCTTTGAGTATGTTCTATCCTGAAAATACTAATTTTCTTTATAATGACTAATGCCATTACTGAGTGGTTTTGCTGAGACATTTGATTCAGTTGTGTTCATGACCGTGATTAGTGCATTTGTCTTCAGCTAAAATGCTGATTCTTATTAGAATGCTGCACTCCTAAGAGCTGTGCTCTAAGTCTAAGAAGGACAAATTGCTGTTTCCCAGCATTTTTGTGTCAGCTAAGTGTTTTTGTTTTTTTTTTTCCCCTGAAGAAGGAAATACAGGCCAAGGCATTTTGATAGCCTTGTTACTCAAGTCCTCTTTCCTCTCCTCACTCCACTTTTACACTTGCAAGCTACACTGTGACTTATGCCGGTTAGTAAGAGTGGAACCAAACCTATTATTTCCAAAAAGTAAAATATTAGCAACAATTATAATGACTGATGTAATTCTAATAAACAATATCAAGATGAGAGATGCAAGCCTTTCTCAATGTAATGGCAACCCAGAGTGACAGACCTGTCATCAGTCCAGATCCCCAAGACTTCACTAAGCCCATTGCACTCCAAAAATCCTATACTGAAATAAGTGAGTAAAGGTGCTTATGCTCTCTAACACAGGTTTATGAAGTCTTTGGCTCAAAACTGAGCCAAATACTTAATTTCATCTGGATTCTGCACTTTGATTCTGTTTTTTTTTTCTTTTCTTCTCCCCCCCACTTAAATTCAGGAGAAGAATGAAAAAAGTCTCCAAGATGTTTCTTCTCAGTGTAGTTGATGCCTATCTGTACAGACAAGTTCATAGGAATCTTTTGAATAGGGGGTATATACAGTCATGTTTGCATTTAAAAAGTCACAGTGTATCTTCAACTGAAAATTTAAAGAAATAAAACCAGATGAGTGGAGCTCCTGTAGTGAACTGCAAAAACAGACACTCTTGTGAACAGCAAAATGCTAAAAGTGGCTGGTTTTAAGAAATTGTTATGCCTTGGAAATGTTATGGACAGGACATGGAGATGAGTTTGAGGGTTTGTATTTAGTTTTGTAAGGATGTTATTAACAATAGTTACATTTAGAATGGGGGTCAGTCTGTAAAGCCGTGTCTTTTTCTTCAGTTCTTTTCTCCAGGGAGCCTTTGGGCTGCACAGCAGCCTCACTCCTGTGGCCAGCTTGCACTGGCATGATTTCTACCCCATGGTCAGTAACCCTGACCCATTTGGTGGGATACCAGCACCTCCCTCTTTAGCACCAGCAAGGCAAAAACTCTTCACAGCCAGCAGTCACTGTCTGGGGGCTGAACAGCATAAGTGCTTTTAAAAGCCCCCAGTGCAGTCATCTCTTCAGGTCTGGCACCTCTGTTTCTTGAGCTTGTGTGCTGGCAGAGCTCTCCACTCCAGCCTGCCAGCTCCAGAAGTGAACGGTGACAGGCCGTCATCATCTGTTATACCCTGTCATTCAATCAGTTTTAAAATGGAAACTCGAGCTTGCGGGGTAGAATTGAAGACTCTCATGCGTTTGATCATTGAATGAGTAGAGGAAATGAAATGTAATGGGAACTCTGCTTTTTTTAGCCTCTTTCATAGAGTGAATCGAGTTCTCTGCTGGTGTAACTGCATGAAAGCCACTGGGATTAGCAGATTTGCATTGTTTCACTCAAATGACAAAGGTAGATTTCTAGTTTAAGTGGTGCCATATGTTTTTTTATTTCCCCAGAAAATGTTCAATGTTTCAGATCTCCCATTCTCAGTGCTAGACACTGTGCAAACCATTGTGGGGGGAGATTTAAGCTGTGGCTGAGCTGACTGCCAACAGCAGGGACAGTCCCACCTCCAAGCTGCTGTTCACAGCTGGCTGGCTCTGCTCTCACTCTTCTTTTGGTGCATATCTGGTTCCCTGGAAACTGGTTCACCTGGATGGCCCGAAAAAAACACTTCCCCCCTCCTCCTACCTCCTCAATTGATTTAGCTCACCAAGAAATCAGATAAGGGCCACAGCAGGAAGGAATACCTGCCCTAAGACACAGCTTCTACCTTGCAGAACTTGCCCTTTATGTGAAAAAGCAGGATGAGAGCAATGCAATTGCCATTCCCTTTCCTAGTAACGTGTCTGAACTTTTCCAATGGCTTTGCAAGGAGTGTGATGGTTGTATGGAGGCAGCAGTGCAATTAGGGCACGTGCATTAATATGTTGTTGCAAAGGTGAAGGTGTTGCCAGATTCCAGAAGGGGATGAGCACCAGGCAGGAACTGGATGAGATGAATTCATATTGTGAACAGCAGTTTAATGAATAATATAACTAGGAGTATCTGGTACTATCACTTTCCAAAATGGGCAGTCCCAAGATCCTGAAAAAGCAATTTTTTTTAGGTACAAAAGACCCTATAAACACTGCTGCTTAAGCATCATACAGGTGGCTTGGATAAAAACTGAAAAGACATTAATAATATTACCATCAGAATGTTGCTTTATCCCGTGTTGTTCTGAAAATTAATTTTTGTACAGTACAGTTTTTATCATCATGGATATGTAGTCTAATCAGGAGGTGATAAAGTTGTACAATATTAGCAGGCAACTAAACCATGTTTGCTTTAGGGTGAATAAGTTGTTCCAACTCCAAGTGAAATCTGTAGGTTGGAGTTTAGCAGATTTCTTCTCCTTTTCCCTGAAACTCTCCAATCTGCTGCTAAAATCCACTATCTTGGACTAATGAAAAAAGTCTTCTGGCTCTGTGGTGGGACACTGTCTCAGCCCAGTTTTAGTCCTATTATTGTCTCATCTCCATAGACAATATTGTTATTGTTTATAGCTTTTGAAAAATGGGCTTATTGCCAATTGTAAAGCAAAGAGGGAAACTCTCTCTGTCACAATTTTCATACATCTGGTATCATGATAAATATTTTATATTATTAATAATAAATAGCATTTTTATAGAAATGATTCCCTTTTATGGGCAATGGTCGGACAGCTGTCTAGTTTGTAGTTTTATAATTTGTCCTACTGGCAATTTCGTGCACATGGCATATTGACTTCAATAGGGAATTCTACTTAAAACCTGACGGCACAACAGATCACTCTGTATTTCATGAAGGCAGGTGTAGGCATTTGTGTTTCCACTGCCAGTCTCTAGGTGTGTCACTGGAGAGGCTTTGGAAGAAGAAATCAGTCAGCTTTCCAGTTGTGTCCTGCATGTGAAAAATGAACTTACTAGGAAGAATTCTGATGATTCATGGTGTGAGGTAGTTGGAAAGTTACCTGCCCTCTCCTTAAGAATTGTTATAATCTCGAATCCCTTGGGGCTTTGTCATTAGGAATAGGATCACAACTTAGATGAATGTTACTAAAATTGCAGCAGCGTCTCAAAAGTTTATCCAGAAAAGAAGCCACATTATGCTGATACTGTGCAAGTACAAAGACCTAATTTTAGGTTTTCTGATGTGTGCTGGATAACATGTCTAACCCCATCAGTGGTCAGGTAGGGATTACTGCCTCTGTCTGAAGAGTATCCTGATTCATCTAAATGACAGTCCCAGTCTCAAACAACAGCTACTGACCCTGAGAATGGCCGATTGTACTTAGCAGAACTCTCCAGTTCTTGTGAGCTGAGCTCAGCTGCTGTCTAGCAGGTGAATCAAAAAAACTTGAAAGCAGTAAGGATCTGGAAGAGTTGCTGCCTTCCCCCAACAAAACCCATTGGCAATTTGGGTTTAATATTTCTAACATTAATAGCAAAACCTCTGAAATCTACAGACCAGTTTTTGGACACAAACCAGACACTGCGGATCCAGTATACAAAGTCTTAATCCCCAGGGCTATTGGGCCGTTTTTTCACTCTTTCAAATAACCTTGACTCTCATAAATCTGTTGCTCATTTAAAGCAAACTTTCTGCTTGCATCAGAAATTACTTCCAGCACTGGATATGAAGCATTCTTCAATATGTTATAAAGTGAGGGCTGGATTCACTGCTTAAATAAAGAAAGCCAGTTTGCTTCAAACAGATCATTTATTGCTACCTTCATGCTGTATATTTATTGTGAGGATATTGTCACATTTCTTTCAGTTTTGAAAATGTAAGTTGGATTTTCTCTTTCAGGTTGCCATCTGGTGTATTGCGAACAGTCTCAGAGAGTAAGAGGCCATCTGTTAATACTTTTTCAGGAAGCTTTTTATAGAGCAGTGAAGTGGCAAATCTCAAAAACACGTTGTAATGACTTACAAGATCTTGGGTATGTGTACAAGTAAAGGCTGATATTTTATTCCTATCAACAATATAGTTATCAAGCTGGGGAGGAAAGGAAGAGAAGAAAGAGAACTTGCACACAAATGCACATGCATTTTAATGGCTCTGTTGCATATATTACTTTTTCTATTTTTACATAAAATGTAAAGTGAATTTCTGAAGCTCTGATTCAGTTTATGCTTATGTACTTTAGCAAGACTGATTGCCTCTTTGAGAAGCTGTTTCCTTCTTTAACCATTAATAGAGATCAAATTACCCAGGATTTTGCCTGATAATACTAAGAGTGTAGCTTGTGTTTCTGTAGCCTGTGATTTTACATGTCTGGTGGTTGGTACCCAAGATGCTGATATGTCCACTGCAAGATGTCTGCCATGTAGGAAGGCCTCTAGTTCAGATCCGCTGCTTTGAGTGCAGCAATAAGGTCAATATCTGGTGTATTGGTATGGCAAAAGCTTATTTCCACATTCAGCTCTACAAGTAGAGAGGTTTCCAAATTTGATATGCTCACTTGGGCATGAATGCTAGCAGTGGAGGACATGACTGACAGAAACGTTCTCTGATCAGCCCCTGAAATATTCTGGTGGTTGTGGAACAACAAAGATGGGGAAGGAGATAGATATGAGCATTACCAGTTAAAAGCAGTGAACCTCCCTGCAGAGCACTGCAGGAGCAGGTAGAGTTAGCACTGGCCTTTGTGTGTCCCACAGAGCGTCTCTCTGGTTTCTGCCTATGGCTGTGTTGTGCAGTGGGAGGAAGCAGGTAAATCCTTGTAAGATGGCATGATACTGGTGATGGTTTAAAAAACAAAAATTCTGCTGATGGTTTGTGCTATCATTTTACAGTAAGATAACTTGAAGACCTGAGGAAGGGAAGAGGTGACCTTGATGAGGTTGTGCATGAGGTCTTGTACAGCTTGGAGCAGGTGCTGGGTTTCTTGAGAGCCTCTCTGTGGGCTGTATATGTTGAGCCATTTCTTTCCACTTGCATTTGACTTCCTCAGAGTTTTATGGTACAGCAGAAGCAAATAGAGCTACATCATGTACCTGGTGTGTGCAGTGCTGAGGTTTATCTCAAGTCTTTTCTGGCCTCACTTAGAGAAGACACTTACTGCTTTCAGGATTGGATAATTCGAAAGCACTTGAAGAAGCATCAGATGACTGATTTCTTTGTAAGCCTGACATGCAGAGGAAGAAGGGCAAGTGCCAATTATCTGGGCAGGTGACTGGAGTTTTGCTGCCACAGAGAGATTTGATCAGGTGGTTATTTGGGTGCTCATATAAATCCTTAGTTAATATTGTGTTCCACTTCCATCTGTGCATCATCTGAAGTGGCCCAGTTAAGCTCATTTTTCTGTATTTTAATGCTGTATTAATTTTTTGTGCTTTGTGTTCTGTAGTAACGAGATTCTGTGGTGATGTTCTTACCTGCTGTGGAACAAGTCCTGCTTCAATTAAGAGTAATATTAAGATCTTTTTCTCTTCAGTGGTTCCAAGTTTGATAGCAAGACATCAAAAATATCATCTTGGTGTCACTGGTAATAAATATCAGTGCTATTGCATGTCAGGGTCATGTAAACCTGTAGTAAGGGGCTGTTCAGACTTGTAAGAGTAAGATAAAAAAAAGAAAGTTAAAACTGGGGGCAGGCTTTTTGTTGTACAAAAAGATACAGTATGAACCACAATTTTTAGCTAAAATGTATGCTTTTTTTTGTCCCATCTAATTATCATGGTATGTTGTTGAATGATTGTTTCTTAATCAAAGGCAATAGGCAGTCATAATTTTGTTACTGCATTATTTGAGAATGCTATCAGAAAGCCTGGGATTCAGGGAAGAATTGACAGAAATTGGTTCTGTTGTCTCTATTCTTTCATCTCAAAACAAGCCTAGGTGGTCTTGACTGGCAGCTGCCCTGGGCTCTAGCATCTTTCTTTGCTAAACATGTGAAACTGCCCAGAAGTCTCCTGAGATGCCAGGAATTTAAGTGATGGTATGAAGATGTGCATTGTGTCCTTCATCTGTTTCATGTCTATTAAGTCAGGTCAGCATGTAGGCAAAGAAACTCATGGTTCCCCAGAGGTGGAGGCTTATACAAGTCCCCTAAAAATTGCCTGCCAACAGCTCAGCACTGAGAATTATGGCTTATTGGGCCACTATAGAGCAGGTTACTACACTCTCTGCAGATGAGTGGATTGACTTAACGATGCATCTCTGATGAATTTTCAAGTTCCTTAGCATATGGGATACTGCATTTTGCCATAAGAACTGAGATGCCACCAAAGCATCTGTGAGCTGCATCTGATTTGTACTGGTGTAATCTAGAGCCCAGGCCTCTCAAAGCATCAGGAACAGAACTTTCCTGTGTTGTGGTTTGTCTTGTTTTGCTGTGCGTCGTATCTATGAGCTGGTGTTGTGAGGATTTACTGGGGTAATGAAATATGAAAGATTGAATCTAGTCTTATTTAGGGCTAAGAGTCTGTAAATCCACTGTGCTTGCAGGGACCAGGAATAATTTAAACACTGCTCACATTCCAGCCTCCACAGTAGGGATGGGTATTTTGTTTTGTGGATTTTTTTCCTTATCTCAACTGCTGTACCATTTGGCTATCTGAAGCTTTTGCATGCCTCACAAACACCATCTGTTACAACCCAAGACACAAATACTGCAAGTGATTAGTAATATAAGCCAATGTTGCAGCTGTATGTGGTGTGGAAACCTGATAGAACCAGAACTTCCTTTGTAAGCCTGACATGCTGAATAGCATTTTTGTGGTTTGTCTAAGCTTTTGCATTCGTCAAGTAAAGATTAACTTTCTGCTGCTATGGAGACATGATAGAATAAAAAAAATTAAAACAAAACATTCCCCCTGCAAAAAACAAAGCCAACTAAACAAAAAAATGCCCCATAAAAAAACCGGAGCAAACCCCAAAAGATGGAAGCATTCCTTTTAGGAAGTGTTCTCAGAGCAGGTAAAGCACCTAGAACAGAGGGAGTCCCTAGCAGGGAAGTGTTGCCAACTGCCACATCCTATTTATTAGATGAATCTTTTCTAGGTTGAAATACTCTGTGTATTCTTATCAATGCTCTTCCTAAAGTCATAAGGCACTTAAAATATACATATAATGTGACCATTCAGCTGTTCTGGCCATGGGCAGATTGCAATAAATACCAATATGCTCCTCCTTGTACTGTCATTCAATATATATTTGCAGCATAGACCAGTTTTCCTTAAGTTCCAGTATTGGTTTTTCTCTTTGTTTTATCCTCCAGCCTTGACTGCAGCAATGGATGAAGAACTGCTTATGTTGGTACCAAATTAGAGAGGAACACCATGTGTGCTCATGGATGCACATGAGAACAAACAGGAAAGGAGAGGAAGGCTTAGATCTGACAGCCTGCAGAAGAGTTGTGTTAGCATGTGATGATCCAGGGCAGAGTCCAACCACAGAGACTGAAATTCTGAATTGGTGGAGTGAGTCCCTTTTTAATGTTGAAAAAAAGAAACTGTTCAAATCAATAATGATAACAATTCCGTTATTGCTAATCTCCCTCTCCATCACCAAGCTATGCATGTGCCTCTGGCATCTCTAGGCATTTGGAAATATGAGGAAAAACTTTGAATCACTTTTGTATTTCCCCTCTCTGCAAAAGTCTTTCACAAAACACTTAGATCCTTATCATGTTCTCATGTCCCATAGTGATTGTTTTGAAAAAGCTAAATGCCCTCTAGTTGACTCTGGACAGAGGGCTGTCTGAGCAGGGAGGCACTTAGTTTAGCTAGTGGGAAAAGCTCAAGAATGAGCAAATCTTGGTCCTATTTCTCTGGAGCTGTGGCTGCCAGAAGGCATCAGTGTCAGACCAGTGTGTGCAGCAAAGAAGTCTTGGCTGTATTGTGTTGGGACTTGCTAAAACACAGTAGGTGATACTCAGGCTGATGGAAGAAGCAGAAGTTGCTCTCTCCTTTGCCTTTTCATGGTGACAGTCTGGGGTGTGGGACACCAGATTTGATATGGTGGCTGGCCTGTGGGAATGCAATGAGACTTCCCCACCTTGTGAGCCAGGCATGTCCTTGGAAAAGGAAAGGTGCTGTCTTGCCCCAGGAAGTGCTGAGGCCAGTGCTGTGCCTGCCTTCTATCATGGGCTAGATTGCAGTGGAGGGGGCTGGCATTTTCGTACTAAAAGTTTATTCTGGTGGTTTGGTAACTGGTATGTAAATGACTGCAGCATATTCCAGAGCACTGAGCAGGCACGTGTTTATGTCCTGCCAGTTGCCCTTTGCTGTGTATTATGAAGTGTAAGACAGCAGGATTGCGAGTGGCTGTGATTTAAATGACTAAATTTACTCTAGATTAAATGTTTGCCTTTCATGTTTGATTTCTCATTAACTGAGAATTTACAAAGTCAAGTACATAGTCCTATTCTTATTTGTAAACTTGTAGCTTTTTCTTTTAATGCCTAATAATAAGTTCTCCCCTCCAGTTGTTTAATGTATCACTTGTGATTCCGTTTTGACAAATCTCTCAGCAGTTCAGAAAACTCTTTGTTACAAGGAAATAAATATCCTGCTGACTCAATGGGAAAGAAATGCTTTTTGTCCTTTGAAAAATGTTGCAGCCCTGTAGATTGGTCAGTGTTACTTCTCTGAATAGTGCTATTGTAGCAAGCAAAAGGGTACTTTATTGGGACAAAGAGCATTCGAGGGTACTGAAGTATGTAGGGCAAGGTTATCAAGGCTTTGCTTTGGTAATATCTACTTTTGCTTTGAAAGATCATCTTACACATGATATTTGTCTCTGTTAAATGCATCGCCTTTATTATTGCAGTAGCTTTTCTTTTTTAATTACAAAATGCTGACAAGATGTTTTGCAGTGACATATTATAACTACATTAACCAGGTGCATTAGGATCTGTGTATATGGCAATTGATGCTTTTTCTTTGTCACTTACATAATGAACCTTCTGCCTGCACAGAATAAAATATTTATCTGGAATGCAGGCTAAAGCAAATGCTGGAGACTGGAGGAGGAAAAACCAGGCTGCCTGCAGTGAATAATTGTTATAATCTCATTGTCCTTTGCAAAGTTGTTAATTAAGGCCTTTACTAAGCAGACTGTGCTTGCAGGAGTCCCACAGAAGTCAAGTTGTTGTACTCCTGTGCATCTGTTAGCTCACAGTGGTTTTAGCATTCTTAATGCAGGGCTCCCCAAGTTTCATCTTCAGAGAGGCTGTGTGTTGGGGAGGTGTCTTGTAATGCTCTCCCCCTTCTCTTTCTTGCACTTCTTTCTTTGAAATAAGCAAGAAAACAACACCTGAAGAAGGCTGGTAATGTATAGAGCTTGGGTATCCTCCATCATCAATATTGGCATGCAAGCCTTCTAGGGATGTGGGGCTATTAGTTTATTTGCAGGTGCTCTCTGGAGTTTTCTCTGCAAGGAGCAACTGGTATAAATTGTGTGTACTTTGCCTACTCTAGTTCCAGGTTCCTTTTGTTATTTAGTATTTATATTTCTATAGCAACTGGAAGATCCACTTAGGGATTTTGATCATTCCTGGTAGGCAGCAGTGTAAATAGTATAATGAAACAATATTTTAGGTGAAGATACCTGAGCAGAAAATGATCTGTTGTCATCAGTTTCATTGTAGGCATTAATGGAAAGGAAAATTTTTGAACAAGAGAATGAATTAATTTTTAGGTTGTTTCCTGTGTGAAGGGACAACATAGGAGGAAGAAAAGAAAGCAAGAAAGTCCTAATTTTAAAAAGCAGTAAATGGAGAAGTTTGGTGCCAAGGGCTGATTGGAGGCAAGAACTGACATCTTGGGAGCAGATGAGAGGAAATGGGATGTGTCAGTAAATCATGAACAGCCTTAAAACTCAGGGCAAGCAATTCATAAATAATAGAGAAGGGAGAACTGAAAGAGGAAGAGGAAAACCAGCAAGACATGAGCTCAAAAAAAAGGTATTTGCAACATTATTTGGGAGGGAATGGTATTGGGGAACAATTGCGTTAGGAAGTCCAGACAGAAGAATGTTGATGTGACAATAGGATTGACTGGTTCCTGTGTGAAAAAGCAGGTGGGGGAAAACCCCCCCAGCATTATGCAGATAGAATCAGCAAAATGGGAATGTGAAGAATGAAGTAGAGATGATCTGACAGGTAGGGAAACAAGCAGAGTCAGTGTGGGGACTTTCTGAGCAGGAGATACTGAATATGGTAATGCTGAGTATACAAAGACACAGAGGAAAATAGGAAATGGGTGGGCGACAAAATTCCTGAAGAACTAAAAGAGTTGGCAGAAGCAAAGTAATTTCTATTTCTAAAGGGAAAGGAGGAGGAAAAAGAAAAGAAAAAGACATTCAAATGTCTTAAAGTCTTGTGTCCCTTTTTTTTTTTTTTTTTTTTTTTTGGTAGGTAGAAAGCTGGCAAAAGCCTGGAGGAGTAAAGAATATGAGGTGGATTTATTTTTGTCAGAAAAATAGACTTTGCTCGGGATGTGCCATAGAAACGGATGGAGCAGGTAATTCTGATCTCCACGATTCTACTGGAACTGCTTTCGTCTCTGAGCTGAGCTGCTATGGTGTAAATGGAAGTGATCTGGGGTGGAAGCTTGGAAAATCAGACCTTATTAGGTGTGAAAAGGTGAGAGATTGTTAATGGAGGAGAGAAAATGAGGCAGTGGGGAGGAGGCTGAAAGCAAACTGTAGTTTTTCCTGTGTGATAGACACCTGATGCAATTGAGTTGTGGAAAAGCTGATGGTCATAAAGTGGGATAGAGGTGGAGAGAGCAGATTGTGCTCATAAAGTCAGTTGTAGAACAAGGGCTCTGCAGCAGGGGAGTCAAACCAGACCTGCACACATGAGATCAAGGAGATGGGTGACTGTGAACACAGGTGGCTCTTGGTACAGAAGTTGTTGTCATTGAGTTAAGTTTAAGGAGAGACAAGAGGAAGGTTGATGAGAAATTGGATCCGTGGTAGACAGAAATATTGAGCAGGTGAGATGTTTAGTAGAAAGAAGTATCTCTGCTACTTAATTAGTTTAAATAGATCAGTTGTTTTAAGTTAGAACACATATTTCATAGATTTTGGCAATGTCTGTAAAAATCAGGTCTTTTATAAATCAACAAATACATACAATTGAAAATGAGCTCTCCATTACTGACTCCAACAGCTGGTTGGTGTTTATTTGGTGAATACATGGGGACAAACGTGGAGTCTCACAGCTGGGTGGAGTGATCCTGGCAGAAAGAATGTGGTCACAGCAGCCCTTCCAGTAAGTCTGCCAGGGCCCCTCCAGCCCCTGCCCCGCTGCTGAGCGGGCCCGGGAGCAGCATCAGCACAGTGAAGTGGGCAGTTAATGCTTCCCAGCCTGCTGGCCCAGTCTCCAGAAATGTGGATTTTCAGAGCCAGTCCTGTCTTTTTCTCCCTAATTTCTCCTGTCTGTAGAAAATCAGTGCTCAGAGGGGAAGCTGAGCTTCCACCGGCAGAGGTTGCTGCTGTTCTCTTCACCTCCTCCTCTTCTCAAGCTGGTAACCTGTCATGTCAAGTGTTTAGCTGAAAGCAGTGGGAATTGTAAAGCTTTAATGTTTCCCAGACTGTAGTCTGCCACATTAACAAATCTTTCACTTTTCAGAAGATGATAGTGTCAATCACGGTGACAGGCTGAAAGACACCATTCATTGTTAATTAATTATTAGCTGTCAACTCAAAGACTTTGTTGAACTAAGAACATTCAGGCAGATTGTGGATTTCCTCTTTTTTAAACTTTATGTTTAAAGGACACTAAATACCCTTAATTATCAAAGTAAGTTGAAATCCTTTCATACCTCTTTCTTCTGCGGGTGACTGCTTCAGGTACAATATTAATTATAGATAGAATGAAGAATTTGTAGCTTCTTATTGCTGATTTATGTTTTCATAATGGATGAACTAAAAAGAAATAAGTTTCCTTTCTTTGCTTTGGTAACAGCCTGTGATCTCTAGGCTGCCTCAAAGTTTTTGTATTTGAAGGAAACAAAAGAAAAGAAACCCATGTTTCTGGATAAGGCCTGAGGGCTGTATGACCTGCAGTGGGGGCTATGATTTTGTGTCTGACTTCACCACTGAAGTCCTTGGATTTGAGCTGTTGGAGTATTTCATCTTCACTCCTTTGACCAAGAAATTGGGGGTAGCCTTCTCACTGGACTTCCTGCAGGTGGGAGTGAACTCTAATGGCTTTTTCCTAAGCAGTGATCTGATTTCCCAGCAGTTCTGGGCATGCCCAGCCATCCCTGCAGAGCTTTCTGCTACAGGAACCTTACAGTGAAACATAAAGATGCTCTGGCTAGGGGCCATGGGAGTGCCCAGTCCAGGAAGGCAGCTTGGGCACAGAAGTGTTTCCAGAATGTACCTGCGAGTTTTAAAACACTGGCCAAGCATCTCTCCATTTGGGCCTGCCAAATGCAGAAGGACACAAAAATACTTACCTACCTCATAGGAGTGCTCTGAGGCTTAATTAATGCGTAGGGTAAAATGCTTTGAGATCCTCAGGTCATAATGATACTTAGCACTTTATATCTTCAAAGCCCCATACCCAATGCAAAGGAACTAATCCCAAACTAATTAGGCAAAAGGCACTATAAAAGTGCCAAGTGTTGTTATTTGCCTTAAAGTATTATTATTTAATCACAAATTGCCTCAAAGTGAAGTGTGACTGTATGAGATTAGAGACATAGTAATTAAGGCCTTGATTTAATATTTTAAATTTATTCAGCATACTTCAATGCAGCTCTTGAATTTTTTTCATTCTTTCCCAAACACCCAGCTCACATTTTATTTTTTATAAACACTGCATCCTCATCACTTAATAGGCTTTCCCTCTTCTCTCAGTTGTGTGCCCTTAGGATGTTGCAGTGCTGAGGGAAGATAGTTTGGTGAACAAGGATTTGGCCAAGTTGGAACATAGCAGACTGAGTGTGTGCGGGTATGAATTAAATATGACAAGAAGGAAATGTGTAAATAAAGTCTTTCTTGCCTGTGTAGTAGATATATTTATGTATGTGCTGTGTTAAGTTCTACAATGTAAAAACAGCTATGAAAGCATCTGCCACCCCACATTACTTATTCTGCCTTTGAGATACAAGCTGCAGCAGAGTTTCTTAAAGACGGCACTTCCCTGTGTGTCAGGGAGCAGCTGTAGTTGTTAGACTGATTTGGGAAGGAATGACTTTGGGTAAATAGTCTGGTGAAATTCACCCCTCTGTTCAGAATCTCAGCGGAAGGTTCAAGCACCTCTTCCCTCCTAGATAAACCTTCTTAACAGTGGAAAGGAATGTGAAGGTCTGAAAGGAATGTACAGGAGTAGACTTCATCCACGGTGTTATGGTGAATTCAGGAAAACTCTGCTGGTGAGAAGTGGCTATATTTGACTGTATTTGCTCTCCTTTCTAAAGCAGTAGAAGAAATCTAGTTTTTCAGATGTGAACACCTTGAAGTTCATAGTTACATGTGGACTGGATGCAGGATGACCATGCTGTGCCACTGTAACCTTACAGACCTTGGTGGAATCCCCAGTCTTCTAGTGCTGTGAGATTATGATTAACAGTGAGGCTAAACAAGAAAGTTTATGGGATAGGAAGGCTTCATGGTGACAAGGGAGCAGTGTGGACACTTTGCACTGAGTGAGCTTTGTGGTGACACATCCTGAAAACATGACAGCAACAATACTGAAAAGTCAGTAGCAGCCATACAGACACTCACTCTGCAGAGTGACCACACTCTAGTGAGAAGACATGTCTGTAGCAGGAGAAAGGTGCTGGGGGAAGGACTTCTATGGCCCCAGATTACAATAACACTGATTCCTGAGAAACCTCACTGCAACAGGTGGAATTACTTCCAAGACGAAGTAGTGTTCAGAATGACAGCTGCACCACTGACTACGTTTTTATCCTTGAGTATGCATTTACCTTTGTAAATTATAATTCTTTTAACACTTGTCCAATCAAAGAAAGCTTTAGGAAGTTTGGGGTTCTTTTGTAGTACAATGATTTCTTATAAACCATAGCAAAAAGTTATAAAGGAATTTTCACAGAGCAGTGAAAACATATTGTCTCTGCTCTCTTTCTTTCTCTCCAGAAACCTTCCCCTGCAACTTACAGTATTTTTTTTTTTCATGTCTTGGAAATTTATGGAGCCTATATTTTGGCGGGGGGAAGCTGTTCTGTTCCTAACTGATCTCTGAAGAGATGGGAGAACAGAAAGTGTTAATGCTGGTCTGCATAAAATCAGTCAGACAATTGCTTAGGTAGCAGTTGATGAGGCCAGGCTTAGCTGGGGAAAAAGTTGCAGGATATTTGTGTCTTGGTTACTCTGAGACATGCAAAGCATCAAACACTTAAATTCAGTTTTGAGACAGGAAAGTTTTGAGAGGGTTCATGATGCAGCCACATTCACTCTCAAGGCTCAAACTTCTAATCCTTGTGCTTTTTATGTTGCATGATACAGATACTGAAAGAAATTCAGCCAGGGGCGTTCAAAGCCTGTTTGCAGGCACCAGATGTTCAGCTGTGAAACTGCAGTACCTTCCCTGACTTCCCACCAGCTGAAGATACAGTGCTGTGCACCAGGACTGGGCCACAGCACACAACTCTGATGACTCAAAGCTTGAGAGGGTTTATTTCTCAGCATGAAGGACCAGCGGGTTTCTGTTTATTCTTAGCTTGCTTTTACTGAAGTGTACAGCTGTCTTTTGCAGTGCAGATGCATTGCTTTTACAATGAAAGCCAACTAACCTTTGCTTCCTCCTGGAATGAAAGCAAAAATCCTCCATCCTAACAAAGAACATCAATGTAGCAATGGTCTTCAAAATGAGTAAGTGAACCTGTTCTTAGATAGACAAGTGTGGTTTTGTGGTAATCTCTTTGCCAGCATGTATTTTGATAGAACTTCAGGGGTGGAGAGGATCTATGTAAAGCAGGTACAGCTGAGTGGTCCAGACAAGCTGCTTCGTCCTGGAGAACTGAAGCTCTTATTGAAGAGTGTGACAGTAACCCCTCTCCTGAAGCTTATTCTTGATGCTAAGGGAGGAAAAGGTGAAGAGATGAAACAATGAGACCTGCTGTACTTGGGAGCATCTTTTGGTTAAGCTTCAACAGCTCCTTTTGTGTTACAAGTAAAGGCACCTGTGTGTGGATTGTAGAAGAGGGAGCTCAGGCTGCTGAAAATCAGTGTGGCTCTGCTGAAAGAATGTCAGCTTTGACCAGCTCAGCACCTGATACATTTGCCCTTACAATGACAAAATCTACTGAGGGGTCCAAAACTTGGTGCTGCCACACTAAAACATAGGCTGTGGTGAGAGACTTTAATGTTTTCCCACTGTACACACACCTTGGGGAAAGATGAGGTGAAATGAAGCACTGACCTAAAAGACAAGAGCCCCCGAGGAGAAAGGTGCTATCAAAATGTCATCTAGATAAATAAGGACCCAAACTCCTAGTATCTTAAGTAGCTGGGCTATTGATTAAAGAATCATGATAAATGAGTATAGGGCTGTGAATTAGATCAATACCATCAACCTTAAGAGTCAATCTCCTGTACCAACTTGAACAGAGACACTAAAAAAAATGCACTCAGGAGAACCACAAATCCTTGGGCTGATGGTGGCCTTGAGGCTTTGAGCTTTTCTCTGCCATTTTTTTTTTTCCTTTGTTTCCTGAATAGACTTTAAGGAACTGGTAGAAAAGATGTTTATGCCTGTAAATATTTCATAGTTCACAATCAAGTAAGACTTCCAAGATCTGGGCTTTGCAGTAGCTAAGAATGTCTTAGGACATTGTTATGCAACTCTAAGAGAGAAATGTTTCTGTGGAAATTGTGCTAAAAGTAAAGGGTTAAATGTCCAGCTGTGCTGGACAGACATTGACCTTCTTAGGATAAATTCACACCTGCAAAGAGGGAAGCTATAAAATATCTTGCTTTGTTGAAAAGAGGACCATGTTCTTGGGAGATTCCACAAAATGAAGTCTTTCTACAGGGAAAAGACAGAAATGAATTACTAGATTTCAGAAAATTAAGTACCTTGCTCTATGTACTTCTCTGGAAAAGGCTTGGGAGTGGGTAATTGGCCATTTTAGCATAGCAGGTACTGGAGCAGATTAAAAGAGATGGTGCTATGCTGAGTCAGAGCACATGTCTTCCAGTAGGGCTCTGCATGGGCAAAGGTTTCATTGAAAGTCTGTTTCTTAGATCATACTGGTCTTTTTGTGTAAGCTTCAGCAACGTTACACAACTTTTACCCATCTCTATTTTTGCATCTATAAAATGTGCATGCCTTATTGGATGCTGTTATGTTTCATGATTTCCTGTTTCATATCACTTCTTTTTGTTATTCTTGCAGTAGAATTGCTCCAGGGTTTCTTAAAATACCTTTCTCCATTTGCCTTCATTTCTACAAAATGAAGACACAACAACCACTGTTCATCTGTGGCTGGTGGTTGTAAAAACTGGTAAGGATGTTTGTAGGAAGTATTTCTTTTGTTTTCTTTTTGTGGGAGAAGTTCTAAGATACCCAGTCCTAATTCTTGCCCCTCAAAGTCTCTTATTTTTTAATGATGGCTAATTTCAGAGGTTATAGGTATGTTATTTAGATCTCACTGTGAGGAAGAGACTTTCATCGGTGTTTCTGCACTCAGATAGGACTCAATTAGCACAGACATTATGCACAAAGAGATGTTGTCCTGATACTGTTTTTGAAAAGTTTCATAACAATCAGAGTCTGTATATAGATATTGCTAGGAGAATTTGTTTTATGATGCTGTTAAGAGGCTTTCCCAATACTAATCTGAGAACTGTATCTATGCTGGCAAACTGTATATGTGTTGATTTTAATAGAGCACTCTCTTGTCCTCTGACTGCTTAGGGTGAAATTAACCCCCTGTGCAGAGATCTGGCACTTGTGCATCACTTGAGTTTCCTTTTGACACATTAATTGTGATTGAAATGATACCTGGTGCTTCTGCTGGTTTACTTCAGAGAACTGAATTTCCTGCAAGCAAGGTAGCAGCTCTTAAAGCAGAAATCATCTCCTTCCCAGCAGCACCCTCATCTTCACCTTCAGAGTGCTGATTCTCCCACCTGGAATAAGGACATGAGCTCTCAAAAAACTGCTGAAGAGTAGAGGTCAGGGGGATTTCTGGGGAGCAAGCTGTCATTTGTGATCATTTACAGAGGGCAAGATCCTCAGCAAGTGTTAATGCATAGGAAAGAGAACTCCATCTGAAAGTAGTTGTCTACTCCAGGGAGTTTCAGTTCCCTTTCCTGTAAGGGTGAGTCTTTCAAAAAGATAAGTGGTGCAGTAGGTCATCAGATTCTTTTAATCTTTACAGGATTCTTCTTCATGGCAGAAATTTGTATTCAATAAATAAAAAGCTAAGGAAATATTTGCTGTTGTTGGAAAGACTTTTTCCAAATCATGATCCTGGAAAAGTAAAAAAAAAAAAAAATTAAAAATGGACTCAATTAGAAGTGCTAAATGAGGACCATAATGAGATATCCAAAGTCTTGCCAAGTGAATTTAATCACTTTCTGATCCCAACAGCCACACAATTCAACTCTTTCTTAGCATAATTAAGCAACTGACAATAAGGATGCTATTCCAAGACATGGTAATGAGATGCTGTGGGGCCTGAATTCAGCTGGAGGGGATTTTCTATTAAATATTTATTGTATGTGCAGCTTCTTCAGTAGCTAGAAATATAGAAAAGGAAATTTAGCCAAATCGAACTTCTTTTCTGAGATTAATCTGTGAAAGACTGAAGAATTGTGGTCACTTGGTTTTGGGCTGACTATTATTTTTGGCCTGCAGGCTGCATTCAGCATCAATAAAAATCATAGTTTATGTAAGAGGAAAATAAATATAAGGAACTCAGAATGTAGGAAAATAAAAATGGAAAGGAATTGAGAAGGAAATAGGAATGTGACAAACTAATTAGGGAGAGTGCAAATGATAAAAGTCAACAGAAATTAACTAATGATGGGCTGTAGAATGCTGAAAGACTAGAAGGTTTATGGGGGAAAAACATATAGAAAGAAAATAATTGTATAAGAGAGATGATGGGATGAGCCAGTGAACTGAAAAATAATACGACTTTTAAGCATAGTGAACATTTAATTCTGGATCCAGGGAGAAGTAAAGTATGCTTTCATAACATTACTTTTGACACTTTATGTGTGTTATGGAAGTCATGGCCAACCTATATTTGACTGAAACCACTGGAGAAAAGCTCTATCAAGGCCCGGGGGATTTATAACACATTTGCACACACAAGCCCAAGAAAAATGCTATTTAGGCTACAAAATTGAGCTGGGGTTTTCCTGGCTATTGATGTCTCTGACTCAAAAAAACCTCAGCTTGCTTTAAAGCTCCTCAAATGTCCTGATCATCTTCCATACTGTTTTAGGAACATTCTTATGATAAAGGGAAAAATAAAGTCAGAGCAGAATTGATTTTTATTAGTCTGGTAGCACCTAAAATTAGGTTGGATGGCGTTGCTAGTTGGTTGGGGTTTTTTTGTGGTGTTTTTTTTTTAAATGCAACTTGTACATAAGGAAATTTATTTATTATTCCAGGCTGGAATGTGCAGGGGCAACAGGTCCTTGGGATCAACAGGGCAGTGCAGGTGAAGGGGGGCTTCAGGACATGGAGATGGTGGCAAACTGTTCTGTGCAGAGCCCACCAAGCCCTGCTGCTGGAAGGGCAGGCTCTGACCCTGCTGCCCTGCCTCACCTGCCCTCGGGAGCTGCCTGATGCACAAGGACTGCATTTCTTCCTGGCCTTTGGCAGAGTGCACTGGATGTTCTCTGCACCTTTCTTATAGTCTCCATGGCTTTGAGAAGCAGATGGATGGCTGAGAAGTGAATGAGATCTGGGAAAGCAGTGAAGCGTTATTAGCTCCTGTGCAGAAACTGTAACCTTCCCCTCTTTTCTCCCTCACCCATCCATTCAGATCCTGGGGATTACTGCCTGTGTGTTTGAGTGGTGTCTGTGTAGTATATTGGAATTCCAAGGAGAAACTGCTATGTAAATAATAATAATTCCTGTCATACTTGCTAAAAGGCACTCATAATTTAAAAAAAGTTTTTGGCAATAGGATCAAATTAACTTGACGAGAAAGCTCTTTTTTCTTGTAAAGTACTAGGAAAGCTGTGAGACAGGAGGTGCAATTAATTATCTCACTTGGATTAAAAGCTCTTTTATTTGATATTTGATCTCTTATTACTTGATTTCCCACAAAATTGCTGGTAACATTCAGTCCCACTTAATAGCTCATTAGCACTCCAGTGTGGTATTTGTAAGGTGGTCAGGTTTGTGTATAATAAAGCAGTTGCTGGCTAGCAGTGAATGACTTCAGCCATAATTAATTAATTAAATGTGTGTAAAACATGGTTCATTAGCAAGGTGTGTGACAATCTCACTGTGTCCAGTGCTGTCCCTCTAATCGTGTAATGGGCGTGATGCTACTGCAGCGTTGCTTCATTAGTTTCCAGCTTCTGCTGGTGTTGTTTAGGTAAAAGACCTCTGAATTCCAGGACTTGTTCCAATGACCTGGTAGCATTGGAAGGAATAGTTTATGGTAACCAATCGAACAGCATTTCTTGCTATTTTCACTTAAAACCCACACAATTAGAAATTATTGCTATAGCTTAGCAGCAGTAGCAGAACATTTGCTAGGGAAGCTGGAAATCTCAGTTCAACTGTAGTTCAGGCAATAACTATTCTTTATACTCAATTATGCACTGTAACCCATTAGGGAAGTCTGTGGTTTCCTGATGTAGTTTTTTTCCCCCTTCTGTGTTACAGCAAGGTTGCAACTGGCTGCAAGTATATTAGAAATTGGTATGATTTTTCATTTATTCTGCACGCTAACTTCTACCTACTATATTTATCTGGCACATTTAGAGACAGAACAAAGCCAGGAGGTTCAGACCTTTAACCCAGATGTTGTTAAGTGTGGGAGAACACTAATCTGCAGAACTGATGCACTTGTGGTGTAAAGCCATTAAAAGTCATTCTTCAGACCTACTAGATCCAGAAATCAGTTACTACCTAGACTTTTGGGCCTTGATTGTGATCATCTGCTCACAAAGGAAAAGCTTGAAGAGAAGTTTACTTGCACCACTTGTAGCCTCTTGCATTCAACCTCTGGAAAAAATGAGGTCGATTAGTTCTATCAACATCTTGTTTTGCTTTCACAGGCCAGGCAAAAACATTTCTGCATTTTTGAGAGAGTCTGAGAGTGTGATGATAACACGATAATTTAAAGGAGGTATGAAAATCCCCCATTGTAGTGAATAAGGGCATTGAGTATTGGTCTTCTTTGGCTTTAGATTCAATCATGCTGAGTGTGAGGTTCAAGTTCAGATGCTCGTGTAGCTGTTCCTCTTGAGGTGTTTCTCTGTGCCATATCATTTTGTGGTCAGGAGGGCAGGGGGGTTGGTGTTAATGTTATGGTTTTCTGCTGCCTGGAGGGCTTTGGGGCCTTGTGACGTTGATGTAAGAAGCCTGCAGTAACCTTGTTGTTGATGGCTCTGCCTGTAGTTCAGAAATGTGGTTTTACAGTGTTACTGTCATAATTTGATATTTAATTAACTTTCTGTTCTTGATCTTTGCCATAATCAGAACAAACAGAGGTAGTTTCCTTCTCCAGCAGGTGCATTGGAGATCATTAAAGAGGTTACGATGGAACTAGAAAAGAATAAAGTGTGTTGTCTGGTTCTGGTGCCTTTCATGCAAAAATTTTCACATTTGAAGCATGACTGATTTCAGAACTGTGTTTGTTTTGGAGTTAGTATGCTAAGTTTTCTATATAAAAAAACCAACAAACCCTTGCTAGATTTCTGCTGGCCAGAGAAATTCCCCTGCTTCCTTTGGAGGAAGTACTTTCCTCTTGAATTGTGCACGTTATTGTGGTGTGACTTTGACCCAAGCTTTTGGATCGAGTTGTCTGAACTTTGGGCGTCACCCAAAACGTTACTGAAATACTGCAATATGCACAGAGATTTTATATTTTTACTTCAAATATATTTAACTATCAAGGACAAAATAAAATAACCAACTGCATGGGAAATGGCACTGAGAAGAGCATCTCCGGTTTCGGAATTGTCTACTGCTCTAATTCCATTTACTGCCATAATCCCAGACATGAGCAGATAGTTACAGACCAAATATGAATGTGCAAAGCTGCTCTTCCCGCCCCTTTACTTTGAGCATCCCTCACATGCCAGTTATGTGCTGCCAATGCCTACAAAACCACTAGTCCTCATTGCAGTGTTTTAAAGTCTTATCTTTCAAAGTTCCCCTAAACTGTATATTTCCTTCCAGAGGTAAGCAGTGAAACTTGTTCTTTTTGAGTGGTGGTTTCTGAGGCTTTTTGTGGGCTTGTGGTTTTTTGTTGTTTTTTTTTTTTTTAAATGCAAAAGGTTCTTTTAAAGAAGGACATTATTTCCCCTTCCTCGAGTCTTCTTTTTCCATCATTATTACAATTTTCAAAAATGTAGATGCTCCTAATACAGCAGAGACCGTTCCACAGCTCTGCCTTTAATGGAGTGAGCAGATTGCAGTAAGAATGCGGTGCTGCTCAGTAAATTTAATGACTTTATGAAGATAAATGTTTCCCTTCCAAAGCCCCTTCTTGTCAGAATACATTTAATACCACCATTCCTTTGAGAACTAAATTCCTGTAGCACTTTGCAGCATATTAGCATGTTTTTCTCACCACATGAAATTGCACTTCAAGCAAGAAATAATAATGTTTCTGCATCCCCTTGTACATTTTTATTACTGCCAATGAATAGGAGTAAATTAACTATTATGGCTAACATTATTCACAGGGACAAATTCCTAACTCATTTTACAGAGAATAATAAATAACTGAATAAATAAGATGCCTTTAATTTCACATGTGAATTATCAAAGATTCCTCTGAGTAGGAGGAATAGAGGCCAGTTGATTTTACAAACAAGATACAACTCCATAAGAGAAGTTAGATGTATGTCCACTCATCTTTATTTTCTTTTATCCTCCCAAAAGTAAAATAAATATCC
Source organism: Calyptomena viridis (assembly GCA_013390005.1). NCBI lineage: Eukaryota > Metazoa > Chordata > Aves > Passeriformes > Eurylaimidae > Calyptomena > Calyptomena viridis. The sequence goes on along the minus strand of WEIV01028635.1, from coordinate 542,998 downwards.
TTATTATTACATGTCATTCCTATGAAAACAGATTTCTCTTGTCTATTTGTTTCTATGTATGTTTATTCAGACACTAATGTGGGAGATGAGCCACACTTTGGTGTTGGTTTGCTGCTCTGATTGATGGCAATTATCATATGGTTTATTTCTTCTGCAGACCTTAGAGTGCTTTTTAGACAGAGTCGTTGTAGCCTTTTACGACAAAGGAAAGTGAAGCTCAGAGTGAGAGGTGGCTTGTAGTAGTTTACTCGACACATCCAAGTAAAAGCTTCAGCAGATCACAATGTCTTAGGCCATCCTAAAGATTCCCTTGTCACTTGACCAAAGAACGGAGTCTAGGCAAAAGTCTATTTTCATAAGAAAAAAAAAAAAATTGATATTGGTATCCAGTTCATAAGGGATCAGTCTTTATTTCAAGCATGAGCTTAAAAAAGATTATCAAAATGTAAGTCTGTTTTTGTATTATTCACCAAAAATAACAGTTTCAATGAAAATAAATAGACCTTAGTTTTGTAAATGGAAAAATGGGAATATTTGCCTGTGAATTCTTTAACTGGGGAGGAGCTGGATGGTGGTGGGAAGAAAAGCCATAAATAAATTTCCGCTTCTTCAAAAATCTGATGGCAAGAAAATATTTAATTGAACCAAAATGGTACTTAACCAGGACATTCTATAATTCTTCTTGAGCCTTGTAAAATTGTATTTCAAGTTCAGGTGCTTAATCACTGTGTTTGCCTTTCTGCCTATGTTTATGCATGTGCACACACACACACATCTGCTTTGGCTTCATTCTGAACTGTTGCTGCACTGCTTTCTTCCAGCTGTACGTGGGGATCCAGCAGTGCCCTGCAGGGTGAGTTTGGCTGCAGGTGACCAGTGGTGGGAAGATCCCTTCTTAACCATATATGCCACCTACTTCCCTTGACTAATCCACAAGGGTCTGCCTTAAACCTTCAAACTGGGGAAATGGAATTGCCAGTTCTGCATATTGAGGTGATAAGGGCCAGATTTTTTATGAATTAATTCTGAAATTGCTGCCACTGGGTGGAGGAAGCCAAGTGTGTACCCATGTACCAAAATGTAGCACTTGGCTTTTTGTTTGAGCGACGTGTGTGTGTGTAACAAGAGCTGCCGTTCTTAGGTCATGGCTCATTCCTTGGGGAGAGCTGCTGGAAGGGTGGAGTCTGCATGATTTAACATACATTTCCACAATTCTTGTGTTATAAATCTGTACATTGATTCCTGTAAAGGTGAGCATGAAGATGTGTGGGTGCTGTTGTTATAACCAGAGCTATTTAAAGGCAATTCGTGCAAATCATTTTTTACTGAGTGGAAAATTGCACCAAAGGCTTTGTGAAAAATGCCTGTCCTCCTTGAAAAATTCAAATTCTTTGATGGAAGTCACACACACATATCTCTCCTCACTCCCAGCATGAAGAAATTTTTATCATGGTGAATTATTTTATTTGGCTGATCTTTTATTTTGTTGCAGCGAAGAATTTCTCTCCCTCAGTGTTTTGTTTTTTTTTTTTTTTAATCTGAAGAATATTTGGAATACCACAGGGAGAATCACAGAATGGTTAGGGTTGGAAGGGACCTTCAAAGGCCATCTAGTCCACTGCCCCTGTAATGAGCAGGGACATCTTCAAGTAGAGCAAGTTGCACAGATCCCTGTCCAACCAGACCTTGAATGTTTCCACGGATGGGGCATCTACCACCTCTCTGGGCAACCTGTGCCTATTCCATGCAGCACTGATGTCCCAGCACTGAGTGCTCCTTCAAGCCCCTTAATCAGTGTTTTGTTTCTTCCTCTCCTCTGTTCCTCTGCAATAACTGTTGTAAATTAAGCAGCTACTTCTATTCCTATGGTTTCAAAGCACCAAAGATGCCTGTGAGCCCTTTACCTTTGATGCTAGTTTCCTGTCAGAATGTGTTTTGGCATTGCAACATCCTGAAAAAGTTTAATCTGAAGCAGAAGAACTGCAAAGTGAAGAGAGCCATTATATACAGCCCAGAGCTCTGAGCAGCTGAAATGACAACAAAGTTTCTTCTGTTTATTAGGTTAGCTCTGTTTCGGATAAAATACTATTAGCAATTTATGAAGAGGAGAGTTGAACTTTGAAATTGAATATCTGTCAATTAAATCTGAAAATCTTAATATGAAATGCTTTTAAAAGTCAAATAACAGCTACTAAAACTTCAGATTTAGTCAACTAGAACAGACTGTACCATGGGTATACACTGAAGTAAAATCAGTATATGCATGATAGAACCTTACCTGGGAGTGGGAGGGGATCTCCTTGTAGACAGAGAGGAAAAATGAGGAATTAAAAGAGCCTTCTACTCTGCAAACAGAATTACTATGTAAAGATGGCTACAGTTGTCAAGGCAACTTTGCTTTTACAAGTGCTTCAAATATGAGCTCTGAAATCCCTTCCTTCCCTGCACCTCCTCCCCTCTTCCCACCCCTCAAAAAAAGATGCAAGCCAAACCCAAAGAACAACCCACCCAAATTTCTTTAGATAACTTTTATTTTTCCATTAAAAAAGCTTGGGTAAAAATAGCTGAGGACTGATATTATTTCCAAGAGGAAATAATAGAATAATCAGCTAATATTTGGGATTGATGCTTCTGTCTGTAACTTGTTCTTGGTAGTGTTCAAGTTCCAGTATTTAACAGGGCGGATTGGGGATCCTGCTTGGAGTACACAGAAGAAAAATAGACATTGATCATCTTTAGCAAAGAAACAACTTCTGAGCTCTTTACTTTTGATAGTGTTCTTTTGTTCTGTGTTTGCACACCACTCAGCTATTGTACAATGTTGGTTCACTCACTGGGATAAGCTACTAAACCCCTTTTTCTTTAGGCCTGAAGGTAAGCAAGGGGAAGAGCACAAATCCTGCAGCTGACTCTTGAAGGGGATGGCAGGGCAGCCTGGGTGAATGGGATTTGCTGTTCCCTTTGCTGCAGAGTGCCTGACTGACTCGTCCTGCTGGGTGGCCTTTTCTCTTATATTGCATTTTCACCTGGAGATTGAATGCTGAGAGTGACAGCCCGGTGATGCTGTATTTACTGACACATGGATTGTGCAGCTGTATCCTCATGGGACCCTTTGCTTTCCAGAGCAGAAACCATCTTTTGGTGTAAATGTGTGCATGTTTACAACATCAGCAGAAAGGGTGCAGGGTTTGTGATCACTACCTTAAGGTTCAACAGCAGCGACAACCAGTATTTTCTGTCTCTGTGCCTGTGGGCCAAGCATGAATGCTTTAAACAGTTTGTATGCTACAATATAATCTTCACTGAAGCTGCCTCAGATTTTCTTATTTGGCCACAATAATACTGACAATAATCCTTGTTTATACTGATAATACAAAAAGAAGGACAATCTTGTCCTTAAAGCCCAAGGTTCAGTTTCCTGACCTATAGTAGAGGAATATGAATAATTCCTTTTTCACTCTGTCTTACCGTACTTAAAATGAAAGCTCTGCAGGGCAGATGCTGTATCTTAGTGTGCATCTATATGGTACCTAGGATGTGCTCTGATCTCAACTGAGCCATCAAAGTGATGCTTTATCACCTGTAATGTCAAAGAACAGATGTATCTCAGTTTTTTTCTGGGCTATAAGAAGGGTTTATATTCTGCCTGTGGTGCTACACTTGAAAATCAATATGGAAAAGCTGTTCATTTTGAAAACGTTAATAATGTACAAAATTTGTTACAATCCTTAATGTTAAATGACAGTTCCCGTGGTTTCATATATCTTTGTGGTTATATTCCATGACAATACACAAATTTTCTGAACAAACCCCTTCCATTTTTAGATTGGTCCCAGAAATTCTCTTTGCTATGATATGTCACTGGTTGAACTTGAATGCCAGACACCACACTGGGCAGAGAGAGGCAATTACCCATCCGTTTGAGGTGAGGACTTCCTGTGATGTGTCTTGCAGAGTACCTTGCATAACCCACTGTGGCCTGTGGATCCAAAGCAGTACTGTAGCACAGGTTGGTGAATGCCTGTCACGAGGATGTGATACCAGTTTCCAGAGCAGATCAAATAGTCCAGTGTTGGATGGTTAAAAAGATACAGACAAAAGAATCATCTATATGGTCAAGCTGTGCTTGGGGGAATAAGAAATATGGGTGGTTGTGATGCAAAATATTGCAATGCAAGGTATTAAGGAGTTCCAGGATCACTTTTCATGTTGACAGAAGGAAGTCTAATATATATTTTCTCTGATACAAGCATGGATAGGCGTAAGACTAAATAGACATGGATAAATAAATTTCTGCTATAGGAAGGGTGTATTCTTCCCATTCTCTTCACTGTCTCAGACCTGGTTTGCAGACAGTGCTTCTGGGACAGAAGATCTGATCCATTTGGCTCTGAATTAGTATGTATTCCTTTTATATTCAGTGGAAATAATGTGTTTTCTAGGCTGCCATTTTTACCTGATCTCTTTTTGATATGTGCTTTTAGGGTGAGATGAGCATGTAAAATCTTTCTCTCGGGGTTACAAAGTCATCCTGGACAAATAGCATGAATGGAGAAGTCCCCACTGGCAATCCAAGTTCAGTTCCTCCCCCAGCTGTTGGGACCATATAGTCCTAAGGACTCAGTTGCCCAGGGGCTGAGCTGGAGTTGATGAAAAGGTGCTTCAGAAACCTTCTTGTCTCTCAGCATTGTCAGGTGCTAACTGTCTTTTGAAAGCCCAGCCTTAAGTGCACGGCTGAGCTGATTTAGCTGAGTCTCTTCCCAGGGAGCTGTTACTGTTCAAAGGCAATTCAGTGGGCACTGAGCTGCTGAGGGACAAATATAGTTATGCCAAGGAGGGAAAAAAATTCCCAAACTCATGCCTGAGTTCTTGACAAGTTCCTCACAGCAGAGTCACTTTTTCCTGTGTTAATATGACTCTTCTGCATCTATGTTGGTTTTATTTTTTGGTGGAACACATAAAGCACTGACACTTGTCTCCAGTCCTCCAGGTTTGAATGCGCCTGTGATAAATAGTTCAGAAAAACATTATACTATGAAACATGTAGCTCAATGAAAGTTAAGCTGTGCTGGCATTTGCTACTATGTAAACACCAGTTGTTAGGAAATGATAAGCATTATTGATATCCCAAATGTATGTATTAGTGGAAACAATGTTATGTAAAACGTTAACATCTGTCAAGACAATATAAACAATTATAAGTAACTTTCTTTTAATGATGCAATTATACCATAACAAAAGGTGCACTGTAAATTAACATGACATCACACCAGGTTTATGTATTTTATGGAATAAATTCCAGTCTGACTGAGAAAATAAACCAAGTTTCCAGAGAATCCCTTCAGAAAAAAAACCCCTGTGCTAAAGCTTTACGAAATAAAGTCTGGGAACTGAGATTGTTATTAAATCTGACCTTGATCAGATTTTTATTATGTCAGAAAAAATGGTTCTTGAGAGACAGAGTTGTCATGGGATTAGAGTACATCTACAGCAAGATGTTTCCATGGCAACAAATCAAACACCATTTCCTAAGTCGGCAGTCGTCTGCTTCAAACCCATGAACTTAGCATTGAATAATTATAGAGAAACGCTGTAATGTTGTGTAAAGAGAGGGGGGAAAATAAATCAATCTGGAGGCAGTGATTTATTTTAAAATGCCAATTAACCCCATCAGTGTGATTGTTTGGAGCTTCTGTTGGTGGCGACGGGTCCCACGTAGGTATTTGGTTTTACAAATTGAAAGCATAATTTTTTTGTCACACATAACCTTAAAAAAAGTGAAAGACGAATCATAATTCCACCAGAATTAATGAAGTCTGAAAGTTATGTATAAAAGCTGTAATAGAAATTCAGAGCTGTGTCAGAGACTCCAGGCGGCAGTAGCACATGATACTCTACCTGAATTCTCCTCATGTTTGAAGGATCTGAAAACACACTTGATATGGGTACGTGTTTAGTCTCCTACAACCAATGAGCTATCTAAATTCATAAGCTCCAATGTCACACAGCTGTAATCTTGGTGGAAAGTTAAACCAGTGAACATATCACCACTTAGAACTTGGGGAGTGAGTTAAGGCTATTTAGTTTATCAGCCTTTTTCCCATTCTGCCATAATTGTATTACAAATGTATTGTTCTCCTCCAGAAGCCGTACCTTCTGAGTTTATCTGCTCTGTGGTGACATCTGGCTCTGTCTCTCTCTCTCCTCCTCTCTCCCCCGCCCCAAAATGGCTCATGCTCTTCCCTCCCAGTTACTGGGAGGTTTAGTAGGTACATCTGAGACATTTTGTACCACTGGTCTAGAAGACAAGTTGTGTTTTGACAGTGTACCTGATAAGTGACCTTTAATAAAAGGACACAGGTTCAGCACAGAAACACAGTCCTCAAGCACTGAGTGCAAATAGTCCATGCCTGCTTTCTTCATTTTGGGTGCCAGGTACTCCACAACATGGAGGCTGGAAGAGGGTGTTAGCAGAAGTTTTGGAAACCAAAGGTTTGAGACTCAGTAGTGACACACCATCCTCACTGTTGTAATTGCTCACACAGCTGCCATTCTCATCTCTAACAAGGTCTTGCTAATAGAAAGATTCTAGGATGGGCCATTCATGTACATTTATTCCATCTACTAATAATTTGATTAGTAACAGTCGGTGTCTCACCATTAGGTCACAGAAAACCAGCAGAGAGAGAAAAGTGCTAGTGGTGGATTTTAGACTGCAGCAGTAGATCTACTGTCACAAATAAGGTAACACTAAACTGGTCTCTGACTGCAATATAAATTCTGACAAAAGTGTGGATTTTATGCTGCAACATGAGCAGTCTTAAGAGGAACTGGTGTAGCTGTTGCATTCTCCTTTGTTGCTGGTCGATGGGTTTGTTCAATCCACCCTCTGTTTCAGCTACCCTTGCTGCTGGGGTGGCCCAAGGAAATTCATTGCTTGATGTGGTGATGAATCAACATCCTGCTCCAGATCAGATCATTTGATACATGTGGGCTGTGGGTACCAGTCAAAATTTCTCAAGAAATGTTTGTTTTAATGTGGAAAAAATGGTGGAATCTGGACTTGGACAATATTACTTTCCCTATCTCAGAAGGCTAGTCTCAGATTTTAAACCAGAAGCTCTATCTTATTTTAATTCAAAAGATCTGTGGGGGCATTTGTGTAATTTTAAAATCAGTGAGTCAGAATAAGGTAAATGCTGCAGATGAAACTTTCACATAGACTGAAATGATAAGAACCTTTCACTTCTTATGTGTGCACAATTTACCACCATTAAAAGTGTATTAATGTCGTAGAAAATGGGAAAATTGTTTGTTCCCTAAAGGTGTAAGGAAAATTATACCCTTCTTGTTCACAATAGGGAATTATTAATAAAGATGGATAAGTGATCCCTCTCTGAAATACATGCTGTTTTTAACATAGTTAAAAATAATAGTAGTATTCTGATTTTTAAATGGAACACGCTGATAAATATTTTTATTTTGTTTCCTTCTTTAATTTTTTTTACTGTAATAAGTGCATTGATGAAGGAGGTAACTAAAAATCACTACTATGGCATCACAGATTTCAATGAATTTCTATTCACAGCATACCTGTGAGGTGGGATGAGGTCTTTCTCTTTTTTACCATTGGAGAATGCAGCCACTGAGAAGAGAGACATTTTTTCCTAACAACTTCCTTAATACTTTTGCAAATTCCAGGTGATGCATAGCTGCACCACTGACTACATAACAACTCTGGAGTCTAAGGACTTCCACAGCACTACACCAGCTATACTTAGCAGATCAGGAGTGTGAACCAGCCTTTTGTAAGGCTGTGGTTACATTTCTAACTGTTGGCCCAATCTTTTCAAGAGGCCCTCACTCTTAGGTAGCAACATTGCAGCATTTCAAGGCCACTATGCCATTCACAGATGGACACCACATGGAGTGGGATGGCCTTTGTTGGGACATACACAAAAGATGAGAACTACCAAAGGCTTCTGAAAGTGGATTTGTAGGTGGAGTGCGACCCATTAAATGACACTAAAGTCCTCTGAGAGAACACAAAAGAGCTATGTCCCTTTTCTGGTTTAACTCATATACACCTGCATCATGCGTGTTTCTGGAATCTTCACCCTGTTATCTTTTGCTCAGTAGTTGTCAAGTTATGTTTTAAGATTTGAGCCATATTTCCAAATCCCTTTCTTTCTTGTTTTTATTTGAATAGTAGAAGCATGTAGAGATGCCAGTCCCAGAAACAGCTAGATGGATGTGCCATGCAGGTAGATACGAACAGCAGAGGTTATATCTGTAGACCTGTAGAGATTAAAAAACAAAATTAGGACTTTACTGTCATACTCAGGTCAAACTGCATGTTTATAGCTGCTTGTTTACAAGGTAGTTGAGATGCACTATTGATTATTACGTTGTGGAAATGTCTAAATGCTATTTTTTCCATTATCCTAGCACTGAATTTGGCACTTTTGCCAGAACAGTACACTGTCCTCAATGAATGGTGGATGGGAGGAAGCCCAACACCATCCATAAACATGACTCACCTGGTGTAAGGGAGGAGACTGCACTGTGCAGATCCTGAGGCTTTTCGGCAGTGAGTTTCTGGCTGGATGTGGCTGCTGATGTTGAGTGGCTGTGGTGTGTTAACCCAGTGAAGGAGATCTGGACAGTGCAGGACTGTGGTTCTTCCTGTGGAGCCAGTCAGTGACTCACTATGTAGTGAGCCAGACCTATTTTGGAGCATGATTTCAGAAGAGCTACCCAGTTTTCAGGGTTTTCCAGTAAGGATCATGTACCTTCTGCATGCAGGCTCAGAAAAGCTCCAAGTCATTCTTCATAATTGTTGGAGACTTCTTGAACCAGATGCAAGCAGGAGGACACATAGTTATAGGATGAATAACTGTTTCTGTCAGTATTGAAGGTACTTGGACAAATGAGAACATTCTTGGGCAAATGATGTGAGGTCTTAAGTCTGAAAAAATTAGTCTGGATGAATCAGACTACATTGAGACCATGTATTTATGTGTAACATTCCTGGAACATCTTTCTGTATAATCAAATATTAGATTTCCAGGTTGTGTATCTTATGTAAACACTGAGCTGCAGATGAATGCTGGAGCAAGAAAACACAAACTGCAACGAGGAGCATAATCAGAGTAATTTTTCCTCTTTAAATAGAAGGAGGAGCTCTCATTACACTTCAAATGGAGTTTAGATGATTCTGAGTAGTGGTGCAATGAACATTGCTTGAGTAAAAGCAGGAAAGGAAAGGCTGCCCATCTAAGCAGACCCTGTGGTCCAGCAGTGCGTGTGGGGAGCAGTAGGGCTGAGGTGTCTCACCATAACCCCCAGCCCTGGTGGTACTGGTTTACATATGATAGACACTTCATGTAATAATGTGGGAGTTTATGAATCACCAGCTGGATCCAGAGAGAAACTTTAGTGTGAGGAGAGACTGAAAAGTTTGGGCCAGCTGAGGAGACTGAGGAGAAGCAGAGGAGCAGGCGCTGATCTCTTATGTCTGGGCACCAGAAGCTGTGTCAGGGGAGGTTTAGGTTGTGTATTAGGAAAAGGTTCTTCCCCCAGCGTGTGATGGGGCACTGGAACAGGTTCCCCAGGGCAGTGGTCACAGCCCCAAGGCTGCCAGAGCTCAAGGATTGTTTGGGCAAAAGGCTCTCAGGCACGCAGTGGGATTGGCCGGTGCACAGTGAGGAGCTAGACTTTGATGATCCTTGTGGGTCCCTTCCAACTCAGGATGTTCTGTGATTCTATGACTAATAACTCGGATAGTCAATAATGGAAATAGAGAGTGTATCAAAACAGGGCAGATGGGCAGAAGCGCTGGTTACTCCCGTTTGCCCTTTCTCCAGAGCACATTGACATAGGAAGGTGTCACAGTTAAGATTAACTGAGGCCCCTTGGGCGTTCAGGCCCAAGCCCTGGGACTCACTGATCGCATTTACCGGCTGAGGCGCCGGGCTCTGCCGGGTTCCGGGAAGGATGGGCCGTTCGTGCGGGCAATGGCCGTTACCGGCGCCGTTCTACCGTGGGGGAGCAGCCGGGGCCGTGTGTTTAACGTAACGGGCTCGGCTCCCACTCCCGTCCCCACTCCCGCTCCCGTCCCCGCTCCCTCCCGGCCGGGGCCGCGCCTGCAGCGCGCGGCGGCGCCAGCAGGTGGCGCTGTCCCCCGCGGGTCCGTGTGGGGCGCGGGCCGGGCCCGCCGGGAATGAGCCGGGAATGACCCGGGATTGAGACGCGAGTGAGCCGGTCCGTCCGGTTCTAAACCTTAAACTCAGACTTCCCACTTCGGCCAGAGAACCCTCGCTGAGAACGTGCTGGAAACGGTGACACTAGTGGCAGTGGTTTTTCTCTTAAGGGCACGGAGGTGTTAAAATTAACAACGTATTATTTGTGTTCCTGCCTTGTATCTTTTATATATCTCCCATTTTAGGAACACCGTTAGGGCTGGAACGCCAGCAGAGGCCCCCGGGAGCGGCGCTGCCCCGAAGGACACAGCTGGGCTGAGGGAAGGTGCATTTGCTGTGACACACGGTATGAATGTTTGCTGAGAGGTCAGTTGCCCAAAGTGAGCCCTCACGGCTTTTGGCTGATGACTGGACTTGCTTGACGTGGCATTTTGGCCATCAGGGTGCTGGACATCCCTCCTGTGCCCCCTGTGGGCAGCGTCCTGGGCCCAGCAGGAGCAAATGTGTACAGTACAGGTATCTTACCTCTGATCAATCTACCTCTCTATCTTCTGTGAGTATTGACTGGCTCTAAGGGCAGAAGCTGTAAAATATTGGCCAAAGGTTAGTTCCTGAGAGAACGTTATGTCGTTACACTGTCCTTAGACGAAGACTGAAGACAGTAATCAAAAAGGCTATTTTTAACCATGGGTTGATTTATTTGTTTTTCTTATACAGCTATTGCACCTGGAGCCTTTGATGATGGCTTGATTAATTCTCGGTGATTTTTTTTCTCCACCTTCCCCTGCACGACTCTTCTGACTGGCATGAAGTTGCATTGCAGCAGGCACAGTCTCTGGGTTCTCCCCTGCAGCCCCAAGGAAAGGCAGCTTTGGGCTTGTTAGTGAGGGCAGGGATCCTGGAGCTGTGTCTGAGTGAAGTGGGGATAAGTCAACCAGGAGGGTTCTTCTGTTCCTCCTGTAGCCATGATACAAGTGTGTCTGAACTCACTGGCAGCCACCTACCCTGTGTAGGATGAGTAATAAAGCGAAGGGTAGACAGTGGCCTCAGTGGTTGCAAAACTCTCCCAAGAAAGTGAATGAATGGGTGATGACTATTATCCAGCCCATGCTGGATAATGTGCTTTTGTCATTGCTGTGTTGCTGGCTGTACCTTAGCTTGTTTAAAGCCAGGTTGGGTATCTGCAACATTATTATATTGACTTTGTAGTCCTACACTGGAGGAAGAACAGCCATCCTGAGATTTTTTTGTTCTTTTTCATCTGCGAGCATTGGACTGCGAGGTGCTGAGGATTCTCCATTTCTCTTTGGCCTTGTTACTTGCAGTGGGGGATAGAGAGTGAGATGGAGTTTCTCTGCCATATCCTGGGGCTAACTCTGCCAGATCTCAACCCAGCAACATCCTAGACAGATACTTGACCCTTGTATCAGCACGTAGTGCTGAGCAAATTCAAGACTACACAACTATTGGTGCATTGTGGGAATATATAAGGAAAAAAGATTTTCAAAATTGCCTGTGGATTTTGAAATCTCAGACTTCAAACAACAATCCTGAGAAAACTGAGGGAAACCGGGTTAAACCTGTACCAAAGCAACTACTTCTGCAAACCCAGTGCTGCCAGTGTGTGCCCCATCCAAAAGAGTTCTCAAAATATTCTGCCTCCTAGGATTTTCTAAGTATTCTCCACTCATCCCCATCGTAATTCACACCTTATTTTTTTCCTCTCTGTGTGACTCAGTAACCGTCACCTCCCTTTTTTATTTTTCCTAGTTAAAGGTCAGCCTGAGCTGTGTATTACAGATGAAAGGATGCAGCCCAAAGCCAGCCTAGGGGCCCAGTTTGTGTTGTGGATCTCTCCTGAGGGCACCTCTGTTTGCAAGTGTGTGCCTTGCAACTTCTGAAAAGCTTACAGAGATTGCTATTGTTTAGGACAAGTTCTGTCAAATTTATTATTCAGATAGTAATTTTTTATTTTTCATAATTCCTTTACAGAACCCAGACATTTTCAGGTCATAGTTTTGAGCCTATTCTGTGCCAAGTGTCAGGAATGACTTTTTGTCCTCGGTGCTGAGGAGACGTTTCCCACCAGTGCAGATGAAAGTGTCTCTCTCCTCCAAGGACATAGAGGAGGAGAGGGCAGAAAGTGAGCTAAGTTCTGTCCTCAAGCTTGAAGGCAAAAATTTGCCAGATTTTGTTCATCTACACGTTCCTTAAAATTTAATCTCGAGGTGTCTGTTCTAATGTTCTTGAGCAAACAGTGGATAGACACAGTGGGAGGGAGTTCAAGGGCAGCTGCAGCAAGCCTAGGTGCAAATACAACTGAGGAGAAATAAAAAAAGGATGATCTCCTACTGAAGCCAAACCTCAAAATGACAGAACCCCTACAGGACTTCCTATAAAGAAAAGACGTGTTCACCATCTTCATTTTTCTCTGTAGCTCATGTTTCCACCTAGGTTGCCAGGTGGATGTTTACTTCCAAAGCAGATGTCTCCTTCCCCCTGCCTGGATCCTGCTGCCTGTGGACAGTGTGGCTGCTGGCACACTGAAACACCTGGCTCCCCCTATGATTAATGCTCAGAGCTGTATCAGTCTGTGGCTCCGTGGGTGAAATCTGCAGCATCGCCACGTGTGTCTTTATTTTAGTTTCCAGACAGACTATGCAGATACATGTGGTAGAAACTTTATGTACACACCTTTGAGATGCACACCTATAAAGGGAATACACCAAAATCTTGCAACCTTGTATCAGTTGTAAATAAAGAATGGTATCTCATGTCTTTTTTTATTCTTTTGAGGGGATTTTATCTATAGGTTGAGAGTGTTAAGGGAGTTTACCTCACTGCAGGTGTACCTAGCACTTTTATTGTGATGGAGCATAGATTGCACCATGATTTCTGAAGAGGCTGCTCTTTAAAGAGATAAGATACAAAACAACAAGCATATTCATATAATAGATCATCATTTAAAGTAACACATTCTGCCTGACATGTAGTGTTTTGCAGATTTTGAATTGTCTCCTGCCAAAATATTCAGGCCTGCAGGGGGAACCCCTATTGGGAGCACAGGACAGATGGATCTGAATCCAGTCATGAAACTCCCTGGGGCCAGCAGTGTGATGTTAATGATCACACCACAGTAAGATGTAGAACATACCTTTGTGCAGCTCAGTGTAAACAGCAACTTTGGTACTATGATGTAAATGAGAAACCAGCAAGAAATGATGTGTGAATGGAAACACAGCAAGGTGCTCTGAGGGAGCAGGAAGCACAGTGCAAGGGGAAATTCTGCACATTGCAAGTGGAGGTAAAATTAAACCCCGGATCCACTTCATTGTAGAGATAAACTTTAAATATTCCTTGGGCTGCTGCAAAAGGGAGGGAACTCACCAAGCTGTACCTAACCCCAGCCGAGGTTCTAGCAGGGCAGTGGATAGGTTACCATTAGGCTTGGTGTCCTGGGCTCACCAGTGAAGAGCCAGAAGATGAGAGCGAGTCCAAAGGGAAGATAAAAATCACCAATAAGCCTTATTCTGATATATCCTATTGTCCACATTCCTGCTCACATCAGGGCTGGCTTTGAAGTTAGGCAGTGTTGCTCAGGACTTTGTCTGATTTTCAGGTGTCTCCAAGGATAGAGATACCTCTCTGGGAGGCTTGTTCTAGTGTTTGGACAACTTTATGGTGAAAACATTTGCTGTAGCATTACATGAGTTAAAAATGTCTCTGTGGTTGGAGGGCATGAAAGATGAGAACCTGACAACAGGCAGAAATTGAAGGGACTTAAGGGTGTGTCCAAAGTTGCAGGATGTGCAGCTGGGTCCTCAGCTTTATTTCAGAAATCTGTGGTGCCCCTCTGGAAGTCCTCCCCTGTGTGGATAGTGGCAGCTTGCCTTCGAGACGTGATTTACATTGGGTCCTGGTAAAACAGAAGGTGCAGTCAGAGAGCCTGGTGTCACCAAGGTAATTTAAAAATGTGCTGGGCAGCAGGAGTGGTGCTGTGTCTGCTGCTGGCTGTATTGTAACAGTGATGTGCCTCTTTGTCCCAGAGTTCCCTGTCCTCTTCCTCTCATCTGTAGCAAAGGAGTTAAGGGCTTGCTGGGAAGCTGAGCTTGAAGCTAGAGGAGGTCATACTTAACTAACCTCCTGGAGTTCTTTGAAGATATTACTGCCAGGCTAGATAAGGGGAATTCAGCAGTGTGTTTAGAGTTTCAAAGAGCATTTCACAAAGTTCCACATCAGAGATTAATAGCTAAGGCAAAAGGTAAAGGAAGAGGAGGTAATAGAGGCTGTTGGATCAAAACCAGCTCAAGGGCAGGTATGAGACATAAGCACAGATGAAAACTTTTCAAGCTGGCAGAAGGCTGTTCTTGGGACTGTTTCAGGATTTCTGTGATATGTAATCCAGACAGCACAAAGGTGCCCCACCATGCTCATGTCTCTAAGGCAGCCTGGGTTTGGCAACATCAGCAGCAAAGCTTCCAAACTAGACCCCCTTCTGACTTCCCAGCTCGATCAGCCAGGAGTCCTTTCATGTCTCTGTTGGGTGGGAACAGTTGTCAGCATGGTCTGGGGCCACTGGTGCCTCTGGGGCCATGGCAATGGGCTGCCAGCCCTGCTGCACTGCCACATGTTCCAGAGCACTCTGTTTGCTGGACCTTGAAAAACATGAGCCTGCTCCTCAGAAACACTGTGCCCATGTAAAGCTGCTGTCCAACAAGTTATTCCAGCTTTGCCGTGCACTGAGGGAAGAAATAATTCAGTGTAAGGTCTCCCCAACACTGGGCACAACCTAAGCAGATTCACCAGGGCCAAAATCTCTTCAATGACTCTGCTAAGAAATGACAAAATGGAGTTCAGTGTGAAGAAATGTAATTATTCTGCAAGCAGGGACTCGGTTTGGGGAATATGCCTTAACAGAGCAATCATTCAGCAAAGGAATGTGTGGGGGGGTTAGTTTCTCTTGGAAAAATCCTTGAAACTGTCTGCCTAGATCACATCTGTAGCAAAAGGGCAAGCAAGACACAAGGCTACATTAATGGAAGGACAGGATAAAACCCAAAAGAGGCGGTATCTGTTGCTGGTAAAGGCATTAGATCCCACCTGGAATATTGTCAGCAGTGTTGGCTACTGTAGCACTGTGTAGTAGCATAAGGCAACAAAGAGTAGCCCTGCAGAACCAGTGCACAAAGGTGAGAGTGCTGAATTTTCCTCCGCAGGCTTCTTCCCACCCCATTCATTCATCATCTAAGGAGGATATCTGAGTAGCACAAAGGGTTTCCCTTTAACTCTAACAGAGGTTGGGAGTTTTGAAGTCAGTTATATTTTTCTCCAGAGTATTTATTTCTCTCTTTCTCTTGTTCTCTTCCATGTATTTTCTCTTTTTTTTTTTAAGGTTTTCCTCTTCCTTGCTTCTTTCTCTCCTATCCCCAGCCAAGGGGTCAGTTTGTTCCCAAATACATTGCTTCTCTTCCACCCCTGCACAGGAAAAGAGACTATTTAGTCAACTTAGTTCCTGAAGGAACCCCATCTCCAATAAAGGGGTTGTTACTTACAGGCTGTGTAGCAGGGTGAAAAATGCTTTTTTCCACATAGATTTGGATGAAAAGAAATCAACATCATTGCTTTTGAAGAGAAGAAGCTTAGCAATCAAACTGAAGGCAGGGCATGGAGTATTACACAAACTGACCATTGAAACTCTCAGATGTGGCTTTCCTTCCACACTCAAAGGAGTTCACAATGTGACGGCTGTTTCCAATCATAAAAAGTCAGTACTAAAATCTTCCTTTTTTCCCCCTGGTGTATATTCAGAGCAAGTTCAGCATGTTGCTCTGAATTTACCCAGCTACAGAGGACAGCTGATTTCATTTGAGCTGTACAAGAGGCAATCTTATTTTGCTTTCCTTTGGATTATGGTAAGCTTGTCAATCAATGCCCAGGGCCAGTCCATACAACACAGTTGTGCCAGGTAAGAAATGCACTTGTCAAACTGTCAAAATACCAATTTCTTCTGCTCTTCTCCTAACCAGTCCTGAACACTGAAGGAAGGCTGAGCATTTTTTAGGTCTGTGTGTATGTTAAGCTGTAAAGTATAAGTCACAATCATGACAGCACCTTAAATGACAGCAATTAGTATTTCTCAAAAATAGGGCTTTTTTCCTTCTTCATTGACTGATACAGCAATCAACAGACTGATGCACAAAATGATAAAATAGACCCTAATAAGAAAAGGAAATCCTATTATTCTTGCTGTTTAAATCCCCTGAAGCAGGATTGGCTATTGCTGTGAAATCTGTGGAATTATCCTTGCTATTTCCACTTGCCAAACCAACCTTTTATCCCTTTAAATTTAGGTCTTTACAGTAACTTGCCAAAATAACCTCTTGGCACCACTGAGGTAAGAATCCACATTGTGCTGCTCGTGTAACTTCCATGTTCCTAGAGTCATTCCTTCTGAAAAGATTTTGACTGGGGACTTGTGTTTTTAACTGTTTTAACTGCTTTTGAAAATACTACCTTACTATCTTGCTATCATTCCATAATGTATCATGACAATGGTGGTTGTGGGGAGTGTAAAGAAACATTTAAATAGAAATTACAGCTAGAAATGAAAGCATGTAAGGAAAAGTCAAATTATAGGATTTACCTTCCAATTCTTAAGGGCAAAGAGATTTATTTGGCCCTTTTCTTGAATGTAGCTGGGCAAGGGAAAGACATGCCGAGTCTCA
Source organism: Calyptomena viridis (assembly GCA_013390005.1). Taxonomy (NCBI): domain Eukaryota; kingdom Metazoa; phylum Chordata; class Aves; order Passeriformes; family Eurylaimidae; genus Calyptomena; species Calyptomena viridis. The sequence goes on along the minus strand of WEIV01028635.1, from coordinate 526,071 downwards.
TATGATCTTAATTATACGCTGTGGGTGCCAACAACTTGAAAGTTGGTGTGGGTACGTGTGGATTCTTGACTGAGACTCTGTGTGTTAACTTTGTCACTAGAGGACTATGTCACACACAGAGCTGGGACAGGAGCCATCATTCACAATTCAAACAAACCCCAAGCTCTTCAGAGATTGAAAAGAAATATTCAGCTAACCATAAAAACTGTGCCACGATTCTCCATACCCTCATGCCTTTTGGGAACAGAAATACTTCAGGCTCCAAAGTCCAGCCCTTCTTGTGAGGCTTTTTGACTGGACTGGAACCATCAACTATTCACACCATTGTACAAAATTCTGGTCTTTCGCAACTCAGAGCAGTTTTTCTAGAGCACTATAATTCTAAGCTATAGATGCAAGTCCACAATTTCCCTCCAAAACATCCCCCTTGATTTCTTGGGTATCTTGGCAGAGGGTGTTCGGACACAATAGAGTCTGGACGTCTGTGCCTTGCATGGGATGGAGATGACAGTGGAGTACAGGGGCAGGTGCTGGGTGCAGGAGGCTGATTGTTACTGGCTGTAACAAAAGTGCCTGTTTCCTGTCAAGTTTCAACACCAAAATCTAGGTGAAAGAGATGATGTTGGGAACATTTAGTTTCTGTAGGTATTTGGTCTTTTTGTGTTGACTGAAGGCCTACAAGACTTCACCTGATTGGGTGTAAGCCCCTCATTGGATTTGCTAACAACCCTTGAGCATGTGAGATGATGCAGCTGCCTCCATCCTCCCACCTGAGCCACCCGTGCTGCAGTGGGATGTCAGGCAGGTTGCACCCTCACCCACAGGACACATTTGAGTTTGGTGTCATGAAGGGAATCTCATTGTAAGGAACAGGAAAACGTCCTTCATATTGCCTCCAGAAGCGAAGTAAGGCTGCTTTCATATTCTTACCTGAGCTGTGTCTGGAAGGAGGAGAATGCTCATAAGAATGTTCTTGTGCTCCTCTGGGATTGCATCCTTAGCAGAAAGCATATGAAACTGGGGGAATGTTCCTGTGGGCAGCTGTGTGATAGCAAAATTACTGCTTGCAAGATCTGCGGTAGAGGTTTTGCTGCTGTTCAAAAGTTTACTGGAGGTTCAGACCAGAATGAAAATCAGTTCTACAAATGGTTGTTAACATTGAGGACTCTTTGTAATGTCTTCAGGGGGAGAAAGTCTTCTGTGAAAATCCATCATGTCCTAGCAATTTAGAAGAATTACAGGGAACATGCTTGCTTACCTAAAAGAACAAATGCGAACATATGGAGATAGCCTTTTTGTTTCTTAACCTTAGGAAGTACCAGCAAAGATTTTCATGTTTGTAAATTGTCATTTTCTTAGAGCAAAGCCTTATGGAAAAGTCAAGTGTTTTTTTATGGAAGACGTGACAGAAACTATTACAGCTCTGATTCTCGCTATTGCTAGAAAAAACAGAGGTAGCAGCAGAAGAGGAAAGTAAGCACTAAAGGTCAGCTATGAGGTGCAGGAAAAATGGTGTGGCCTCATCAGAGTTTTCTTTGGCTTCCTGAGGTCCCTACCTTCCCTTCCAGGCAAGAAAGTCCTTTCTTCATTGGCTCCTGTGTGGATCTATCCTCTGATGGCTGAACAAATTGCTCTTCTCAGCAGTGAGCAAACATGAGAATAACAGCTTTGGTTGTGAGGATCACATCTGGGCAACTGCTGTCATCTTTCTCTGTCCTCCTTGCTCTAACTCTTGACTTGGAGGGGGGGAGATTGGCGTTTCAGTGTATAAAATGCCAGCTGGGATCAAATCAATAGCATTGATTTCATCTTGTGCCTCCGAAGAGCTGGGATTTTTCCTTTTAATTTCTTTTTTTCCTCTAGCTCTATTCTTTGAGAAGTAGAAGAGTGAAACAAAGACATTGAGTGCTGCCAGTGGTCCTCAGGCACAGAGGCCAGAGTCAGAGCTTCAGAGCCCTCCGTGAGTTTGAATAGCTTCACTCTTGCTGGATTAAATCAGGTTTGGATGTAGGAACTTGGTTTTCACTTTCTGGGTTGGTTTGGTTCACTGTTCATGAGCCTTAACAGGATCTGTCCTGTTAAGGCTCACAAACAGCAAACCAAACCAACCCAGAAAGTGCCTGCTCACATTATTTCTCTATATGTTTTTTGACAGATTATAGTCATGCCTACACTGACTGTTAAAGGTGACTTCTTTTGTGGTCAAAGCAAGCTCTCTGCAGCAGCAGGGACTGTAGGTTGTTGATGAACCTCTTGAACCTATGGAGTAGGCAGCAAGAGTGGGAGGAGGGTCTGCTCTGCTCCCCACTTCCCAGGGCAGGATGGACACAGCCTCTAAATCCTGCTGTGGAGCAGTTGTGGTTTGTCAGGGAAGGCCTGTGGAGTGGTTATGGATGCTAAAGTCATGTCAAGATCTTCCTGTGGACTCAGTAGTTCATGAAGTATTAGAGGGCAGAGCAGGGCAATTCCTAGTGAGGCAACTAGAATAAAATTTAAGTGGAAAGATGTAAACTTGATAATCCAAATGAGTTTACTTTCCTTTTTATACAACAGATGTTGTTTGACCCATGAGAAACAACAGTATTATAGAAATTGAGATCAGTCTGAGGGGAAAAAATAAAGTCTTCTAAAAATAAAACACAAATAGCAGCTGCTTGAATTGTATTTCTAATATATCAGTGTTGACAGCTCTCTCTTTCCCCCAGTTGAGCCTGGAATTTTATAGAAGTGGCTGGTAAAGAAGAGATGAGGAGGGATGTGAGCAGAGGTGATGGAGAGGCAGAGATAATACCACTTTGTGTTGGTGAGTATCCTGGGAAGGGACAACCTTTGGAGATGTGTGAGGGGATATGACTGTGCAGCACATGGAGGGGCTCAGGGTCAGAGGCTCTCTCTGTCAGCCACGGTGAGTAACACTCTTCTGCAGTTAGGAACAACACCTGAATGCAGTAGAATAAAGAATAGTAGAATAAATAGAATAAAGTAATCTAAAAATGTGTTGTTGCCACAGTCTGAATCCCCATTTGGAGTGAGTTTTCCTAGTGGCATTAAATTGGTGTCCTGGGCTTATCTATGCCAGATGAGGCACTGAATTTAGTGTGTAAGGGTGATGGGTTATGCCCTTTGGATGTAAATACAAAGCAAGTTTCTCTGTAGGCTCAGTCAATGGGAAAAATACTACTTAGAAAAAAAAAAAAAAGATCCTGACTTTTCAGTCCAGCAGCTGGTGGTTTTAGACTGTCAAGCTCGGGCTGTTCAGCTAAGACTGTGTGCCTAGGTCTGATTTGCAGTAAATGGTAAACACCTCCTATCTGACAACAAGTGGTCTCTGACAGGGGCTTAAGTTGAATGCAGAAAGAAATAAGGCATTCCTTCATTGTTTGTGAACAGTTAGGCTGGAACTGGCATGATATGACTATGAGAAAAACAGGCTGTCCTTTCCTTTGTGTGTGAGGAGCTCTGCCTTGGGCTGCGTGGTGCTGGGAGCCCGGGCAGGCGTGGTGCACCTCCCACTGTCCTGTCCACAGTGCTCTGTAGAGCAAATAACACATTTTTATTTTTATACAAATGTGCATAACTTCATCCATTTCTTGTGGCTGCTCTGACAGGAAAAGGAAATTTATGACGCACATCACCCATTTATTTGGCACAGGCAGTGTTTATTGCTGAGGGAGGCATTCTCATGGAATTGATTGCACAATTTCCTCTCGGTGTAGTGTTTTCAAGTAATATCCCAAGACCTCTGTGTACTATGATACAGGGACACTTCTTTAGGGCCTGCAGAATACTACATCAGAGGGGAAAAAAGCCACATAGTGGAAAATAAAATGGAAAAATACAATTTTAATTACACTGTAAATCTGGGACTCTCTACACTCTGCAGGGAGTGTTGTGGAAACACCCATTCCCAATAGGTTAAATTTCTAGGTTTCTCCACAGAACTAAGAACAGCTTTGGATTTTATCACTGTTCCATTTTCACAGGTAAGAAAGGTAAGGGTTTTGTCTAGAGTTAGTTATGATTTAAGCATGCCTGGATTATGGACATATGGTGGGGGGCAGAAATTCTGCACTTCGGAAAAAGATGAAATATATGCTTAATGTGGTGGCTTGCTGTAAGGGTGGGATTGTTGCCTGTCCCAACAGGCAAAAAGGGGTTGAAACCCTTAATGTCACAAAAGCAGGATGAGAGGGATTGTTGCCTTGATTCAAAGAACTGTGTTTAAACACTGTGAGTGGCACACTGTGGAGAGAGAGAAATATCTGTCCTGGAAGTGGGCTCTTAAAAGGATTTTTTTAATTTTATTTGAATATTTTTTTAAAAATTATTTAATCTGCCCATGCACGTTCATTTGTACAAAATCGTTGGTATAATAATTGTATCATTTGCATTCGGAAAGGAATGGAGTTGAATGCTTGCACACAAATATGTGCCAGGTGACGACACTTGTTACAAGTAATCATGGACTGAAGATTGCAACCAGAAAATTTGGAGCTCTTTTTTGAAAGGATGGTTCAACATACAGGGATGGAAGAACAGTGGTGCATAACAGTAGTTATGTACAATAGATTCTGCTCCCTTCCATTCCATAGGGAAGATGAGTGACAAACCCACCTGCTGAAGGTACATGTCTCCTTCTGAGAGACTTGCCTCATGAATAACTTTTTTCTTTCCTGGCTGCCTGGTGAATGGCTTCTCACCTGCTTCAGTCTCCTAATTTCTTGAAGGGGAGTTTGGCAGCCAGCACAGCTTTAATTTTATAATTTCACTTCTCTGGTGTCTCTGTTGGTTTCTGCTAACTTCACAACTATTCTTTCAGGCTCCAGATGAAAGCAATCTCCTCCTAAGCTTCTGTTTTCACACTTCTGAATGGCAGCTTCCTCATCTCAGCCTCCTGATGCTCCTCCTCAGGGCTTGAAGCTGGGGACCAGCTTGAGCCCGGAGTGTGTATTCTGCAGCTCTCGGGTGTGCAGCTGTGGTGTGGGTTGGAATGGGTGTTTGTTGGCACAGGGGAAGCTCACTGGTAATGTCCTTTTGTATGTGCTGACCTATGAACCAGAAACAAGATTCAAACCTCAGAGGAGACTGGTGATTAATCAAATCAGGGATCAACTGTGACTCAACCTTTATATCCCCAGCTGAGGTTGTGTCCAAGGCTGATTAAAAGAGGAAAATATATTTACCTATTTACAGCTGCATCTCCCTCTGAAAGAGGACAAGGCACCATGGATAGATATATTTATGTTTGTTAAATGTGCAAATTGTGGTTCCTTTGAAAACCTCACAGTTTAACATAAAGCCTCAGAAAGCACAGGGCTGTTTATTGACGCTAGAGGACTTCCCAAGACTATGCCGTGGACATCACTGCTTGGAGTATTTGACACAGGCTGGCATATCTGCCAGGGAAAAACGCCCAGGCATTGCCATCTGCACATGAAAGACTAAAGGTGGCTCCAAGCAGTCCTCTGTAGGAGGTAATTTTCTCCCTCAATTAGGTTACACTTTCTAGATGCTACACTTTAGAAGCCTACACTCTTCCCAAGCCCAGCTCTACAGTCAGTCAGTGGTGAACAGAACACATGAACTTTCTATTGGTAATATATTTCACAGTGCTGTGTGATATTAGCAAACTCCAAATAGCTGTCAGGACCTCAAGGTATTCTGGAACATCCTTTGATGTTACAAAGTAATGCGTTTTCCATATTATTCCTTTGAACACATTATATATGCAAAGTCTAGCACTTCTTATAGGAGAGGTGGAATTATCATACAATAAGATATTTTTTCCTCTAGTTCTTTCACGGCTCATAACATATAAAATTTCTTCTTAAAATCCAGGGTAGGAACTCAAACTTAATTTATACAGTATTGAAAACATTACAGGGCATAAATCAGTTCAATTTTTAAAGTTCCTGTATGATATTTTCAGAGCAGCCAAATTCCTTCATTCGCCTGGACTCCTTCCAAAATTCTGCCAGCGCTCATGGAAATCTAAATAACTTTGGAGAAAAAGCAGGTTTTCTGTGGAGGCTCAGATTACTCTGTCACCCTTCCTCCACTGCAGACAGGCCTCTGATAAACATGGAGAACAGGGACAGGGAAATTACTTCATTACTTCATGTCCTTTTCAATTACAAACATCAAGGAGTCTGAGCCTCCTGCCAGCTCACGCCCCAGACCCTTGCAAATTTGTGGCTTTCAAAAGCCAACAGTTGCATTTCCTTTGCCAGCAGGGATAAGCGCTAGAAAGTGAGCAGGGGAGCTCACTTGAATTTTATTTCTGAGTGTTATTTAAAAAGTTTCAAATCTCAGCTCTGTTTATTTAAAGTAGGACTCCAGCTGAAATAGAAGTCTGTGAACTAGAGAAGTGATCAAAACAGGACTGCACCCTCCTTTCTTTTCTGAGAATTAATCATTTAGTGGTGGTGTGTTACTGTAATCTTCCTGTGATCACTTAACCTGGAAGTGGTACTTCCAGAGAGCTTCGTAATATTCCCCTGCTGGCGTCTTCAGATCTACTATTTGTACTATTCATCTGTTTTCACAGCACATGAGGATAATGCATTGTTTTTCTACCAGCTTTGCTTTGTGTTTTGATTTACACCTAAAGAAACAAGTGTATTTTCTTTGATGTAATTTTTTCCATTATTGATGAACTAATATTACAAAAACAAGGCTGTTTAAGATCTTACTTAAAAACCTTGTTATTTCTACCAAAAAAAACCCCCCCAGTTTCAGAACATTTTGTTAGAGAGGGGAAAAAATGTGTCAGGAGTGAAACTGATAAATTCACAAATCTTACAGGCTCTGCTTCTACTCACTTTTCAGATCTACGCTAAAAGTCACTGAAATAGAAGCTCGTGTTTGGGTTAACCACAGGTGTCTGTGTATAGCTCTGGGAGGTTTTCTGGGATTATTCTGCTCCCTGTTTTTTTACACCATAATTCTGCAGTGTAGGCTCAGGTGACTTGGTACTTTGACTATCCAGATGTCTACTCTGCAGGATCACCTTTGTGATCAGGAGAAAGGGAAGGGAGAGGAGGATCAGTGAAAAGGTTGAGGGGTTCTTCAGTTCCTCACAATTCAGGTTTTGCTTTGATATGAATTCAAAAATCCAGACACTTTTATGAAATGAACCTGTACTGGGTGTGGGTAGAGCAAACAGCTGATGGCATGGAAAACAAGAGACTATCCAGAAGTTCTCACTGCAGCTTTTTGCAGGTTTTACTTGTTTCTTACTTGCACATTACTTGAATGCTCCTGTTTAAGTCAGTGGAAATTTTTCTAAGTGAAACTGAAATGTGGGGAGCTGTTACTTAGAAGGCGTGTAGCATCTTTTCCATGCTATCAAAGCTTCATCCCTTGGCTAGAACTCTCCTGGATTCAGGCTGAGTGTGGGTATGTACATGAATGTGTGTGTGTGTGTTTGCTTCTTGATATTCTCTGCTACCTCTTGGGTCATAAATATTGTGTGAACCACAACGGAGGCATGTCTACTGCTGGTATCAGCCCAAGTGTAGAAGTACATAAAACAAAAAAGTACTAAAGAAAAGTTCACCAGACTTGGAAACTCCCAGCTGGCCAGGTCTGGGCTTTGGGAACTGACTGGAATGAATGATCTGTACCTGGAATAATTTTGTGTACTCACTGACTTCCCAAGATATGATGCCAAAATTGGTTTTTTTCATAATGCTAAGGTCACAATGATGTAGATATTTTTTAGTTAGTGGAAATATTTGATGTAGTATAAGCAATTTTTCCCTTTGAGAAGGAAAACTGCAGATGGACCCTCATTCTATTTGCTGATGTATAAGAAGGAAAGGTGTATCACCCCAATAATGCCTATTGCTGTTACAAATCAAAATGGGAGAAAGACACTGCTGGCTAAATGTAGCCTGTGCAAATCCAGTACATTCCAAATCCGTGGAGTGAAATACTGTTTAGAGTGAAATATGATTGAAATATTTCTGGAAATATAACTCCACTGGCTAGTTCACCACCTGGACTTAGTTTTCATATTGTAGGACAGTAATTAAATTTTTATTATTTTAAAATTATAGCCCCCCCCCAATATCAGTTCTCTTGTCTTCCCATTGAAGCAAGCACTGTTAAGCTGCTATAACTTTAAGAGCATGAAAGCAAATGTTGTAAAGAGGTCACTGTAAAGGTCACCCAGCAGGTTTGATGTGTCAGTGGATAAATGATGGGATCACATCTGGAACAGTTTGGTGAATAAATAAAATGTGAAAGCTCATATATCACTGCCCACCTTCCAATCTGTAAGGGAAAGAGAAAATAAATTCTCTAATAACCTTGTAAAGCACATAAAAGATATTGAATAAACTCTTGAAATTTTGTGACTAAAACTGTCTGTATTAAATAATGATTTTAAGAGTGGCAAAAATCTTGAAATACAGTATGAGTCTTCCTTGTAAAATGTTGTTTTATTTTATGGTTTATTTATTAGACTATACTTGGATAGCTTTGAAAAATATAATTTTGAGTTTAACTATGTGTTATTGAAACACTCTTCCTTTAGATATGTCCCCCAGAGGTATTTTATATTTACACTTAGGGAAAAGAATTTTCAATTTTTATTATGCAGTGCTGCATTATTGCTTATACTGCCACTATATTCTGCCTTCTGCAAGTAACATTAATATATGCATATTTTACTGCCATTACCTTCAAAAGGCCTTAGAAAACCCATAGGTCTAAAATGATTTTTCTAAGTTGGTCATTACTGACTACTGAATTAAGATACAACAGGCTGTATATTGTTTTACTGGGCCATTAATAATAAGCCCCTGTGAGTTGTAAGACAGCAAGCTAGAAACTAAGTAATTTCAGTCACCAAAGGAATGTACAATATTAATGCTCATAGAAACCTGTTCTGGAGCGTGAATGCCTTTGGTGCCTGATGAGGGACTCAAGGCAGGGGGTGAGTTTTGATCTCCAGACTCCCGCTAGCACCTCCTTGGGATGTCAGTGGCAGTGGCAGGGGCTCGTGTGGCTGTGTGGGGAAGTATCACACTCATGTAGAAAAATAATACGTGGAGATGTGCGTATGTGTGATGTACAGTCCCTGCAACAGCTATAGAGCAGTTTTGGTTCTCGTTTTCCTCCCTTGCACAGATTATTGCAGTGCCCCAGTCGTGCTCTGAGGCACAGAGCCACACATGCCACACTCTCCTGGAGTCACCAGGACTGTGGGCAGGCACTGGGTGCACTCAAACACAAGCTGCACTGTGGGAATAGGAGACAAATTAGCCATGTCACTGCCACCATTTTGCTGGGAAGGAAGAGCTGAAGCCAGTGCCTGATGCAGTGATGGAACAAGTGTCTCCTTGGCTTCAGCCACAGCCATCTGGGAGCAACAGTATGAGTGCTGTTGTTGAAGGGTATGAATGCAAGAAACTGGGGTGGATGGCTGGAAATCCAGGGCACAGTGTGTAGGCTGTGGGTGCTGGGATAGTTCATGAAGAAACCTGAAAAGTCCCCAACTAATTCTTGTTTGACTCCTACCTTTCACATGTGCAGTGCAAGGAGTTTAGCGTCTGAGGTAGATGATGGAATAAGAACAAAAAAAAGCTACAGGCAAAGTCTGAGCTGGTTATAACCACAAACACAGCTTTTATTCTGGAAGAACATGTTACCTGTAACCTTTAACCTAATCTTGGAAATCACAGTCACCTTGTAACTTGCTAAAAATCACTGAAACTAATGCCAGGATGCAAATTAATGACTTACAAGGACACTTTATTTTCCCAAATATGATCTTGTTGCACATAAGTCAATCCTGCAATTTCTCCAATTCATTTATTGAGCTCCACCTTAATGTGGGTTTGGTTTCTTGTCCCTGTTACACAGCTGTTCTAAATATCTTATTCCTTTGATGAGCTGAAACCTCATCAAATATCCAGCTCATACTTTATAGCCAACTTAGCTCCATTAAATTTTTGGCAAATGTATGGTCATGCGGTCTTTGAAGACAGCCATATTTAATACAACTCTGTGCAGATTTTTTTTTTCCCTCAGAAGAAAGGTAATTTAACTTACAGAGAGAATTTTATACTTCAGCACCGGTTTCTGATTCCCCTGAGCAGACAAGTGAGTGTGTCCTGCCAGGGAAACTTGGAGCTGTGGGCTTTTCTCTTTCATTTTCCTGTGAAGGATTCTGGTTACTCTAAGGATGAACAGGAGCATGTGAAATACTCCACAGAGAGTGACAGAGCTGGGGCAGAATGTGACACCTGTTCTAAGGCAACGTAAATTGTAAAGGCAGCAATTTCTTTAGCAGAGACATGATGAGGTGCTGTGGTGAGATTGTCTTGGCCAGTAGCAGTGATCCATGAGTTTCTTTGCAGAAACGAAACTTTCTTTTTACTCAGCTTTATTCAACTTAAATTTTTCTTTTTTGCGAGCTGAATTATATTCATGTAGACCTGGGTCTATCTAAGCCTCTGCTTAATAAATCAGTGGTTTTCTCTTTAGAGTCCCTTTTTATTGTGTTGCCTCTCCTGAGCCCACTGGCAGTGTGGTGTCGATAAACCTTCATGCAATAACCTGTTGAGAGGAGGGATGGGAGAACCTTACATTGCATCTATAAGATTAAATGCTGCCATTGAACTCTGGACAATTTTCTGTCACTAATCTTTTGCTCTGACTAATATAGGTAGATATACTACCCAAACCTTTCAATGATGGAAATCCTGTCTAGATCTGCTAAGCAGAGAAGTAAGAAGACTGGGTGATAAATACATTAGGAAGAACTGGTTTTGATTGTGTATTTGGCAACTTTTGGAGGATACACATGATTTAGAGATGTCACCTCTAAAATCTGTGTTATGAGACTACTATGGCTGCAAAATAGCAGAATTATATTTGACCACTTACCATCCAAACTTCATATATATATATGTATATATATGTATATATATGTATATATATAGTAAAAGGGTGTTATGTAATAAACTATGTAGGGATAATCTTCTTTTCGTGTTGAATTTCTCATCCATTATTTGAATGTCCAGTCATTTTCTTGTTTCTTTATCCAACCCAGACTTAGGATGGATATGGATTTTTAGGCCACATATAGTGGCCACACACATACAGGCTATGTCTATGATGCTATTCATGTGACTGTACACATGTAATGTGTAATGTGTGTACAATAGCAAGTAAAATTAAACTTGCCCAGGGAAATATAATAGTAGTAAAGCATAATTTTTGCCTTCTTTTCTGAAAATACGAAGTTTTAGTATTGTTAACTGTTGAGCAGAATTTTTCTTGTGAAGAATACTGTAACTCTTCCCATCAGAGCTCAGTCCGAATCAGACCCTTCTACCCCATCACAGAAGCCTTCCTGGAATCGGAGAATCTGCACTGATGATGAAAATGGGGGACAGCCCATGAGGAGAAAGACATGACACAGATGCTGCCTGGCTGATGACTTATGCAGTCACAGAGAAAGCATCTGAGGATGGGTGGCTAACAGAAGTTTCTGTTACCAGCTGATGATTTTGTCACTATCTGCTTCAGAGGTGCAACATCTACTTTCAGCAGCCAACATTAGCCTGTGAGAATCTTTGTGGTTCTGGAGCTGGCCAGGGTTTCAACCCTCAGCTGAGAGCCAAGGCTACATGTTTTGCATCCAAGTCCCCCAGGCAAACCCTTTAAGGCTTCATTCTACCCCATCTCGCAGCTGCAGGAAGAGGCATAAACCAGCCTTAAATCAAGTGCTTCAAAGTCCATAAATTAACCTTTGCAAGCCTGCACTGAATTGTTATGCACACCACCTTGTTGGCAGCAAATGGTGAAGGTGGGAAGAAAAGCCAGCAGCCCTAATTTCATGGCTGTGTTTCTGACTCTCATTCTAGCCCAGCACAGGACAATGTCTCTCAGATTTCAGTGGTGGCAAAGCACAGAAATATCACAGCTCATTTGGCCCTAATCCCACAGTTCTTTGCCCCACTGATACCCTCACTGTACTTTTGGAGCCAGTTACTAATTTCCCGTGGGATGTCTTCAACTTCCCTATACTTTCCTGAGAAGTTTTAATCTTGAGGGAATGTCTGGGTTTGGAGACATGCACAGCAGAACAACTGTGCTGCGAAGAATATGGTTTTAATCAGTGAAGCAATACTTCTGTTAATTATGTTATGTACTGTGTGATAGAGGAGATCTTATGCTGTTTCCTCTTTCATACTATGCAACATCTTGTATTTTCAATTCCCTGCCAAAAGGCATCAAATTTTTCTGAAAAGCAGTTGAACAATTTTCCTTGCAAACAAAGAAGAGGTTAGCAGATGATATTGTAAGCCGAAGGAAAATTATAAGATTGAGGACAAAAATACAAATCTTTCAAAATTACAAAGATCATGGCAAATACTCATAAAATTGGAGCTGATGCCATGCTGTTAGAAGATCCAATTTTTTTCATTTTGAAATATTTCAGCACATTTACAAACTGTGGTTAGCTAAACATGCTGCTAAATCAATACCCGGAATACTTTTTAGCTTTCCTGAGTTGGTTCTTGCATCTGGCTTTTCTGAGGGACGGTGCTGGTCTTTGAAAATTTACTGGAACATAACATATATGAGGTGAGATGTGATGCATGGCTGAGGGGAGGATCAGACCAATAATCCATGGTAGGGCTACATTATGTTTCTACAATCCCCCATCCATCTATGTCAGGAGAGTATGCTTTAAATGGGAAGTGGTAGCCAGTGGAACATGTAAGATTAATAGGTGATGTGTGTGTTAATTACAGGATCATAGATGTTGGGTTTGGAGTGGTCTTTATAGACTGTTGAGTCAAGTCACTGGGATCTCTTGTGGTTTACCCCAGGTATTTTCCCTCTGAGAGTGCTTGCTGGAGTCAGATGGAATGTGTCTGTTGATAGTTCTTGTGCTGCTTCTCTCTTCAGAGGGCCATGCTGTTGAATTACTGTTCCTGTTGGAAAGTTTTTTCTTGTTATCTAATCTAAACTTGCCCTTCTTTAATTTAAAGCCATTACCTCTTGTAGCACATTGCACTTGGCCAACCTTAAATAAGTCTTTCTTCTCCTTTACATTATTTCTTTTCAAGTATTAATTACCTCCAACACTTCTCTTTATTTCTCTAAGCTATTTAGGTTAACTTCCCTTAACCTTTCTTCGAACCCTCCTCTCAAAGGTTACGTTAGCTGACATATTGTCTTGAAAATGTTAACTGTTGCTAAAAGCACTTCTTACAGAGCACACTCCTACCGAGAGTGCAGCTGGATAAATACATGGTGACCTTTTTTCTAGGAGCTCTCGTGGCCACAGCATGGCCATGAAGATGATTCTTAACTACTGATTTCCCAGCGATGTACTTGATGTTCTCTGCTTTTGTTTTTAAATAAATCAGGGTTCACTTAAGAGCAAAGGAGCTGACCTGGAATGTACCTGATACAATTGCTCAAAACCTAAAAAATGGAGACAGTGTGTATTGGCTGGCAGTAAAATCTGAATTGTGGCCTTCTAGAGTGCAGATTTGGTCCATCAATGCCTCAGGATTACTGAGGAGGCGTGGAACAGCCTTCTTTTCGTAGTGCTGTGTGCTCTTCTCTTTTAGGGGTCTGAGAGACTTGCAGCCTTGATTGGCTCTTGTAGCTGAGGGCTGGAACCCTACCTGTGGTTAGGACACTTCAAAGTCAGTTTGGTTGAAACTCAGTTGCATAATTGGGGTTTGAAACTGAGGTAGACCCTAAACCATAACTACTTATAGTAACTAGTTGGAAAGTGATGCTACCCATGGGCTAATTTTGCAGATTCTAATGAAGAGCACTTAGGGAAGAAGTGCCATCAGAATATTTCTGCTCGCTTACCTTGGAACCGATCAGAATCTAGACCTTAATTAAGAATCATTATGTCAGAAGGAAAAAGTTTTGCACTCCTAGTCTGCACAAGGGACATGCAGATAGGAGAAATTATGTTTAAAAATCTAGCCATTAAACCCCACATGGGAACATCTGTTTCCTTCATATTCTTCACACAGGACGAGTGTTTTGCTCTCAAAGACAAGGAGCTTTCCTATCACGTTGTATATTTTATTCTGCTCTTTCACTATTTCCAGAGGAGATTGGAGGTGTTATTTGATACCTGTCAGGAAAGAGCCCATCTCTTACAGTGTAGGCTTTTGCATTGCCTTTGAGACCCTCCAGTGCTGCTTGTTCCATCAGGGAGTTAAAACATTCAAATTGATGCAAGCAAGATGAGACCAGTCTGAGATTCTGGAAGAGTGTTTTTTGTTAACAGTTGTTCCCAGGCCAAAAAAATTTGAGGACCCCCGTATTTAGGGGAGGGTAAAGTTTGTGAGAAGCCACCTCCATCTCACACATGCATCCAGTTTGCTGGCTGACAAAAGCCACATATCCAGTGTGCCCAGTTTCTCCTGTGCCTGACAACAAGCTCTTTGGGATCTTGTTTTAGAAGCATATGAACAGTGGTAAAACTGAGGTTTGCTGAATTCTTGCCCAGAGCTTTTCTGACTCATCATATGGTATATTCACATGTAACTCATTTTTCCAGAAAATCTTTATTCCAGACCTCAAAGAGGATACAGGAATGAATGAAGAGTTGCTGTTTCTTTTCTAAAAGTTTATGTGGAAACAGATTCTTTCCTATTTCTGTGGTCCTGATTGCTTGATGCTGCTCTTTGTGCTCTTTTAAATCCAGTACTTGAAAGTGTTCCAGGATAAAGAGAAATCCTTGTAGCAGTTATACAGCTGAAATGATCAGGTGACAGGTGATAATTTGGTGTAAAAAGGCAAATGAAGCTGTATTTATGAATATGCCATTCTCTCAGTGAGAAAAGCAGACCTTTTTAATTTTTTTTTTACTTTAAACTGTCATATGTGAAACGTTATAAAAGAACAATAAAAGGCAAATTCTGATCTCCAGGTTTTAACCTTGCAAGAGCTGCTTACTTCTTCTGATAGAAGCCAACCAGCATAATCTTCCAGTCAGAGATGAAGCGTGGAGAAGCTCTGTGATGGCCAGGGCCTGGGTGATTTAGTGATGGTGTTTTCAGCTACCAGTTGTGAGTCTTGATCTCCTATTGCTCTGGTGTTCCCTCCTTCCAAGGTGTGTTATTCTCTGCAGTCATGAACCAGTGATCCCTCCTGTGGTACTGTAATTTCTGGAAGGAATTCCCTAAAGGGAAAATGCAATACTAATTTTGAATGGTGCTACTTGACTGTTGAACAGTTTGTTATGCAGAAATAGCATAATGGGAGCAGGACACACCAGGGAATATACTGGTGAGGAATCCTGGAAAATCCTTCTTTTCACTAAGTTGGGCAGAAGGTTGGGGAGTTGGAATTTTTTACATCTAATAGGTTAAGGCTGCTCTTCCTTCCCACGGAATCCCTCCCTAGAATCTTCTGCAGAATTAGTATTCCCAGAAAGTATGGAGTGGTTGTGACAAGTGCATCTTGCTGTCAGTCTGGGCACTGGAGCCTCCACAGTGCTGTGGGTACAAAGGGAGCAAACGTGGAGTACAGCTCAATCTCCTGCTCCCTGGACTGCTTTCTGCAGAGAAGGAATGGTGGAAATGGTGTTCCTGCTGTTACTGCTCACACTGGATGCCTGCACCACAGTAGCTTCTTGGTAAAGGACTCTCCTTTGAAACATTCCCAGAACTCCTGATTTTGCAAACCTCCTGATGTCTGCCAACACGCACTGACTTTTAGTCCCACATAAGCCAGAAATCAATGAATCGTGCAGAGACATCTCTAGAGGATCGTCTTTGGCATCAAATGGGGAATGATTGTTCATACAGAATGTGAGAATGGGAAAAACAAATGTGGCACCCTCTTGAACGGGTTGATTTATGATAGCAGAAGAGTTGGGAAGTACAAAGCTGCCTTCTGGGACCAGCTAATTTCATGTTTTAGTTGCTTGTAAATAAGTGAGTTTCAGATAAATGCACCCATCTAGCTGACTGCACGTTTCATTACTGGGAGGATTAAGCCAGTTTAAAAGATTTAGGAGACTACTGCGCCAAGTTCATGTTTTTTAAGAGTGAGGACTGCCAAGCCCAGTGGGTGTAAGAGCTACCTTGGAAGCACTTTTATGAACTATTCCTGATGCATATCTTCAAAATATTTAAAGCAACACCTGTCATAGACCGTTCTCTTTTTATCCTCTCCTTATGCCAAGTAATGGTGCCACGTGGTTTCTGCAACTGAAATAAATCTTGGAATACAACATCCCAGAGCTTGGTGTGCAGTATATGTTGGCAGGACTTATTTTTTTCCTTTTTTTCCCCTGTAGGATTTCTACATATTGGATATGAGTACTAATATAGTGCTTGGGAGCCACTATTATTGTGTTAATCTGGATTTGGCATTGTAAGGATATTAAAGCTCTTCCATTATCAGCCTTGTGAATATAAAATGCCATTGACTTTTAAATATTTACATTACTGCAAGGTTCAGGCCCAAAGGTATGAGGGGGCTGTATTCAGGCCTCCCACTGTGGAGTCTTGGGTGTAAAGAGGGATTTAGGCTTCTGACTATGCAGGATTATCACATCCTGTCTCCCCATATAATGAACAGAGAATATGTGATTGTGTTTATAGCAAATAACTGTGTGCTCTTCTCTTTTGTTTTAGAAGGAAGTAGGATCTGAACAATAGGTAAAGCCCTTCTTGTTATTCTGAATGCAGCTGCCTGAAAAGCTTCTCACTTGGCATCTTGGAGTTTGGGTCTGTACCAAGGTCAGGCTGTGCAGAGCTTCAGTTTGGGGTCTCCCAAGCCCAGACTTCAAGCTGCTTTACTTTTTTTTTCACCCAAAGAGCAAAAAGGAAAGCCTTTACCAGGACAGTTGTTCATGCCAACACCATCATGTTCTTTCAGGGCATGTCTGGGCATTTTATCAAAGAATTATTCCTATTTCCTTCTGTACCTGGTGCCTGCAGGCCGGGGGTCGCTGGCACAGCACTATGTGGCTTTCCTGTATGTGCAGAACCTCAGAACACACTGCAGGCCATGTGAGCAGTAATATGTAAATCATCATTAGCAGATGTTTATTGTTTCTTTTCAGAAAATCAGATTTGACTAATCAGCCTAAGTGAAACATATGCTGAAATTAATTAAAGTTTGTTTTAAAATAATTTGCATGCTTATTGCTTTTAACTGATTGTAATTGGGTCTTTTGAATACTCTTTAACAGACAGAGTCACCTAGGTTGAGCTTTTCAAAGCACTGATTGGCATGTCGCCATACATCTTCCGATAATATTTTGCTGGCTAAATGATCTGTGTTGCACTGGGTTCCCAATCCCACTGAATCACAGAAAAAAAAAGAAGGAGCATGCCATTGTTTCCCATTATGGTATGGTGGTTTTGTAATGGGTACAATTGTTGAGATATGTCTGCGATGATGAAAGATGTGATGATTACAAAGTAACTGAAGACAGCAGAGCTTTTATGAATAACACACAGAGTTGACAGCATGCTCAAGCATCGTGTGTGGTGGAAGTTCTCATTATTTTGACAAGATTCCTCACCTGCAGATGTAGCTTGTAGGCACCTCCAGCATTCCCCCTGGACAACAATGGGCATGTCAAGACTGTCAGAGATGCCCATGGTGCAGTGTGGCTCTACAGGTGAGCACCCTGGCCAGCCAGTCTGTGGAGGAGCTGTCTGACACTGCTTTGAGCATGGAGGGAGCCAGCTGGCTCTGCAGGCAGGCACAGTTAGGGTGGGCAGGGACTGGCATCCTCTCAAGTTCTGCCCTGACACACTGTGTGGCTCAACTGGCTCAACCCATTTGTCCTGGGAATCCAGCAGAACAGCCAAAGGCAGGAGAAGCCTTGCCAGAGCATTCTGGTGTCTCACTTGCACTCCCAGCCAAGACTCGTGGGTTCTACGTCTAGTGCTGCCATTGACTTATTGCTGAGCACTGGGCAACTCGCTTCTGTTTTGCTCTCCATGCTTTTTTAGCTGAAGTGAATTTTTGGATCCAAGAAGTGTCTCTTTGATAACTGCAGGTTATACAAAGGGGCTCTGAACACACATGCTTTTAACTGTGAGCTTCTCACTGGGAACCAATGAATCCTGTGCTCCAGGTTTTACATGAGCTTCTTAATGGTCTCCAGGTGGAGATGAAGGTGTGGGTTATGATCTGTAACTTCCTAAATAGCCTGGGGCTGGCCTAGCCATGGTACTGCCTTTCTCTGCATTGTGTCCTGCCATGGTAGGCAGAAATGTGCTCCTTTACGGAAATAACAAAGTGACCAGCAGTCTGCAGCTGGTCTTCAGGAAGTGGTCCCTTTTCCCCCACTTCCACTTCTTCAGCTTGAAATTATCTGAATTTGGTGACTGTCAATAAAAAGATTTAATTGCAGTTAAATTTGATTGTATTTACTCATACATCCAACAACCTTCATCTGGAGAATCCAAGCAGACCTGAGGACTCAGGCTCCTTGTATGCAGAGTGGGTCTGTCAATGGACAGAGTGTATCCTACCACTGATAAATACCGTTCATCCCAGCAGATGATTTGTCTCACTAGCACTGCTTACCCTGCAGTGGAGCTTGCAGGGTTAGTGCAGGACTTGGTTTGTTCTTTTCATTCATTAGCTCACTTAGATCTTCCTCAGACCACACTGAAGACAAGAGGCACTTATTAAGAGCAGCAGTTTGTTTCAAGTGCTTTCTCATAAGTTTTCAAATCTTCCTGCTATAATGTCACAGCATCACTGGCTCCTGTGATGGAGAATAACAGTGGTTCATTAGGCTCATAAATCCACAAGGAAAAAAGACTCTCCTGGAGACATGAGTAGCTTTATAACAAACAGAGCAGCAGGAGAGCCTGCAAATTATCAGCCCAATGCTCTATAAGCATTTTATCATCAGTTGGGGGAAATTACAATAAAGAGCAATGAGTAAGTGAAACATAAACTATGGCATAAACATGTCCCATGTTTCCTTCTGTCCACGTTTCATATAAGAGCCTATTTGAAGTCATGGCACTAGAGTGAGAATCCAGGACATCTTCAGAAGCTGTTCCTCATCCAGAGATTTGCCCAGGCTGGAAATTACACAGGGTTATATGTTATGTATACAAATTCTGCCAGAAGAGTGAAAATATATGCAACATTTAACAATATCTCCCTCATTATTCCAATACAAGTGCTGCATGACAATGAGCTTGATGATGTTTGCATCCTATCCAACAGTTTTGCCACTACCACATTTTTAAGCGCATAGCTTTGATTTATAACTAGTGATACTAAGATCCCAGCCTGTAAATTTTTACAGCAAGCAGACTTGAATTATGTGTTGAGTGTGCTGCACTGGATCAAAAATGCTCAAAATCCTCTCTGGGAAGATTTAAATGTATACAGTCTCTAAGCCATGAAAATATTGCTCTAATGTGCCTATGTGATTTTTAACAGATTGTGAGTTCAAATCCATTTATCAGCTGATGTCTAATGAGTTTGGCAGGCCCCTACTACATTAAGTATAAGAAAAACTATGAGCATAATGATGTAGACTGAGGAGAATTTAATGAACAAATAAGTGACCTTCATGTTTATGCGAGATAAAGATTTCATGCCAAATTTTGCATAATATACGCTGGACATAATGGAGTGTTTATTAGATTTCTTTATCCTCTTCTTTACACACTGTGTTTTTTTGCATAGCAGACCTATGTCATCCATGATATGTGACTGGGAAGAGTACAGCTGGCCTGAGGTGGCCAAACCTTTTAATTCTACTTGAGGAAATCTGACTGAACAACAACAAAAAAAAGAGTAAGTCATCCAAGGCCTGTTTCAGGGTGGCAGCTCTGCTGGGAGTGAGCACATGGTTGCCACATGTATCAGGGTTCACCTTGGTGCCTCCACTGACATCACTACTTGTCACTTCTGCAAAATCATGTCACCTATTTTGATGCTTGAATATGTATTTAGGAGCTTAATTACAGATGATTATCTCTGCAAAATGCATCCCAGCATTCTGACCTAAATCCTACACTGTTTCCTGACTAGTGACCATTTCTTAATAACTCTAATGTCTTTGCAGAAAGGAGGACTGTTCTTTGTATGATGAAATCTTGAACTCAGGGATGTGCTTGAGGTTAGCTGGATCTGAGGGGTTTTTTTTAGGGCTGCTTTGAATGATGAGGCTGGAAGAGCAGGGTAAGGCTCCAAATGTCTCCTCATCCTCCTGCCCTGCCATGACTAGTTAAGCTGAACTGCTAACTGGTATTTAAAAGTCCCCTTCTCTCTTTAAATGTCATGCCCTGCACGGTAAGATGTTGTGTTGCCCCAGGCCAGGGCCCTGGCTGCATGGGTTGCTGGACAGTAATGATGGTGGCAGACCTGTACATCTGGCTGGCCCTTTGCTGTGCCCAGCACACAATCACTCACAGAAAGCCCCAGTGCTCTCAGCTGGATCCAGCTCCACCTTCTGCACCCAGAGCAGCAGTAGTTGCTGAGGGGTCCCCCCTGCACAACCGTGGAGCCAGCCATGGTCCTGTTTCCATACGAGTGGGTGTTGGGTCAGTAGGTGCTGTCCCTATGGCTCATGCCATCTGCCCTCGGAGCAGTCAGTGCTGGGAGTCTGTCCCAGTGCACTGACTGGAAACCAGCAAGCATGAAGGACAACCCATGACTTTTCCTTACCCCGGCTTCCCCCTTTCCACAAAGGTGGCAGGCGGCTGCTGCCTGCCCACATAAAGCCTGATAAAGAGCCTACTTGCAACAGTCTTGCTTGCAACACTGAGCTGGACTGGCACGAAAAATGCTAAGCAGTTTCTCAAGGCTGTGACATGGTATATTCATTAAAAAGTAGCCAGTGCTGAGGATATTTACACCAGAAGCAATGGGAGATTTTGCTGAGGTGGTCCAACTGGATGGGAAGCAGAAAATCACAACCTGGTAATTAGAAAGGGAGTAGGGCAGAGGGGCAATGTTCTGAAACACTGATTGAGCAAGTGTTAGAAAAACAGTATCTTATTTACTGTTTTCCTGCCATCCTTTGTCTTGTTTATGCAGGAACAGCAAAACCTGACTTCATTTTTCTAGTTGAAGTGAACTGTGGCTTTGCTGTGTGTCCTGTAACTCGACAGGTATTACAAAGTGTATTTCCAACTAACGAACTGAGCGGATAATTTATTTAATGTGTCAGACATGGCAGAAGGTACTACAGCCAGTCACTGCTCAAGGAGCTTATTGCTGCACTAAGAAAACAAATCTGTGCATGTCCTCATTTCAAAGTTATTTCCAAACATTAACTCAGAAGTTATTTCAATAACGAGGCCTCTTAAAAGAAGCATCACTTTTCACAGTACATGGCACAGCTCTGTTGACCCTCAAGCACTGCTCAGCTGCGAGAAGCACAGTTCAAACAAAACTTCAACCATAAAACTCGGGCAAGAGAGAGGCTGTGTAAAATCTGTGATTAATTAGCAATTAACAATATGGAAATGCAGTGAGAAGGGAAAGAATTGGTTCTGTGCTGAGATGTGCAGGAGCCCTTGTTTGCTCAGAAGTGTTTATGCTGAGGTTGTGAGCACTAAGAAGGTGTGAAAATTGAGTCCTTGAACAACCAAAGCAGGAGAAGCTTTGTGGCTTAGATGAGAAATGGTTTAGAAACTCACCTAAATACCATGTTTTTTCATTGCAGTTGCCAAATTTGATCACGCTGTAGCATTCACCATCCAGCTGAACTCCCAGGCAGATGCCAGGAGATCTGTGACCGTGGAGCACTGTGAGTCCATCCAGGGAATGGTCAGATTGCCTGTGTGAAACCCCTGCTCTCCTGGGCCTCTGCTGATCCCTGTTTTAAAACAGTTAAGTGGTGTCCTGGTTTTGTGTTAGTTTTCTACAGAAGATGATTTTCCCTTTCAGTAAGTGGGATTCATGCCATCCCTTGCCTCATATAAACAAGATAAGCAGTGTCCTGGGATTTCTGAACCTCCTCTGAATAGAAGCTCCCGTCCCTCTCCTGCACTAAGCAATGTGATCTGGGTGACAAGTGTTTCACTGGCAGAATTCCTCCCTCCTTCTGTCCGATTTTGTTGAGATCTTACACAGATCTCCACTGAAAGCCACTCTTGGGTTATCCTGGAGAGATCTTAAGGGTATTTCCCAAATCATTCCTTAACCTCCTAACTTGCTAGAAGGAACACATACTTACGAAAGAGAAATCCTGGCTAAATTAAACTTTCCAGAAAACACTTAGATGGCAGGTAGCTGGAAAATGATGAGCTAGTAGCCTGCTCCTGCTCACAAGAGCTGTTTCTGGAGAGATGAGGTTTGCCTCTCTCTGCTCTGCAGCCCAGGGATGTGTCAGCTTTGGTGTGAGTGAATGCAACTCCATTAATTTCCATTTGCATTTGATTACACCAAGACTGAAGTTGGTCCGTGGTGTTTTATTGTACTCCTTTATTTGATTTTGTTTTATTTATGCTTCTTATAACATGAAGCTGCCCAGTTGAACCATACGGCATGGAGCAATTTACGGTAAACTGTCCTTGTTCTACTCAGTAAAGGATGGAAACAATTCTGAAGTTAATGGTATTAGTGAGGAAATACAGTCATTCTTAACCAATCTTGTAATGCCTTTTTGGAAAAATGATACTTAAGACTACTTTTATAATTCGATTTACAAGTCACAAATTTGTGCAAGAAACTTGACTTTAAGTCAGTCACACACCTTATAAACTGAGCTGGGCCAGTTCACAAATGGTTTTACAGCTCTATACACTTCCCTGGAGGAGCCATCTCCTTCCTGCTGGCCAGACACATTGCCTTGAAACGGCTGCCAACTTTTTAAGAGTTCCTTTTTGGCTATATTCTTCTTTTCATAGCAGCATTCATGGCCCCAGCCCAGGTTCATAAGGAACAAAGTGTAAAATTAATCAATGGATTGATGCACTGTTTAGAATAAAAACAGCCTGGTTTTGGCTACATTTTCTCCCCCTCCAGCCAAAAGAGTGCATGTGTGTACATGAAATGTAATTTAGTTTTCCCTTTGCTGCCTGTTGATTTTCCTCTAATTCATTTTCCTTTTGCCTCTTATTGAGTCTCCTCTTGTCTGAATAAGCTTAACCCTGTAGTGCCTGGTCTGTGGAGTGCACAGGGACCCTGTAGGTGGGCCCTGGGATGGTTACAGGCTTCATTTGTTGCTGGAAGGGATACCATGATATGCAGGAAAAGGATTGTGTGAACTCAGCAAGCCACAAGTGAAGCCTTTGGTAGGTAAAATCTACCTGGAGTTTTAATGACTTGTAAAGCCCTGAGAAAACCTCTCACTTCATATTTATTGCCTTGAATGTCTTCCAAATGAACTTTATCTAAAATGTAGCTCAGCCTTTTTGGAAGTGTGTGTGCCTTGGTTGAAGCTGTTAACACACAAAGCAGTTCCTCCCCTCCATGGACAGAAACCACAACTTGTCAGTCACAACAGGATGTAACTTGAGACTCTGTTACAGGGCTTTAGTGCATAAACATGCACATTCACACTTTAAATAACACTAGCAAATATTAATCTAACAACTTGAAGCAGAACACAAGCTCATGTAGTGTCTGAAGCAGGAGAAGGGTTTAGGTGGGCTGTTGGATAATTGCATACATCCAACAGACTCCAATGAGTCCTTTTCAGCTATGTTGGTAACCTTAATTTCAGAAGTAGCTGGTCTGGGAAAAAGTTAATCATATTGTAGGCACTGCCTACCACCACTCAATCTCATTTCTATCACTCTCAAAGTCATGTATTTTTAAAAATACCAAAAGCAATTTAAAAATACATCTAACAGTAATCACTTCATTGGAAACAACACACTGCAATAACATAAAACAGCAGCCACTTTCCTGTGAAGATTTATGAGACAGACTAGTTTTCTCACAGCTTAAGTTATTCCTGCCTTATTGTTTTGTCAGCATTGGATATGGAAAGTGGATGATATGTGAACACTCTCCAGCACAAGGAAGCTTCAGAGTTTTGATTAGGTAACAAAATTGAAAAAGTGAGCTTGCTTTCCCTGTTCAGTCTCTGTGATTTAAATTTCAGTGTAACAAAGATGCCTCAGCAGTGAGCTGCCCTCTCCCAAGCTGACACATGTGGGCTTTGCAGTTCCTATCCAGAGCCTGATTCTGAATTTCCTCTGGTGAGTCTGGAAATCCAAAGGGATTGTAAACATCAGGCAGACACTGACTTTGCAGTACGAGGAGAGGTAAAAGGATAGCAATGGTGAGCAAATGGAGACATGAAGATATTTTAGGGCATGTAAAACCATGTTGAGACAGACCTTGTTATCACATCAGTGTGTTTGGGTCATTCCTTGTCCAAGGAAACTGGCTGTCCCATGTTTGTGATGGCTGGCTGCTGCTGTCCCCTAGAAAGCAACAGTGTGAGATGATGATGATGATGGGCCAGAAATGAGGAGCCTGGATGGAAAAACTTCACAGTAGTTAATTGGGGAATTTACACTCTGTCACAGTCTGGAGAATTCAGTCCACAGTCCATCACTGTGGAGGTGCAAGGCTGCTCATTGGGATGCATACTGCCAGCTTTCAAAGTGACAACAGAAAGCTTTGGGTTCACTCCCCCACCCATCCCACTGAACCAGAATGTCTGCCCAGGGTGTGGATACCAGCCTCTATTAGACAGTCAGCACTCCTTTGTACAGACATGCCTCTCATAGTTTGCACCATCTTACACCAAATGCCTGCTACATCTGCAACAGTCCTACCAAGAAACAGCAATCTGTGGCTTTTAAATCTAGAAGAGTGATGGAAGTGACATTTTATTCATTCATATATTATATATATATTTCCATATACAGAGAAATAATGTATAAATAATAAAATAGGGTTTTCTATATGCAGTTTACCACCCCAGGATATATTACAAAGCACTTTTATTATAACCAAACAGAAGCCAATAACATAAAAATGCACTAGTCCGGTATTACTGCGATTGGTTTCTCACACCTTTTAGTCCACTTCCCCAATAGCATCTTGTCTGTTCTGTTTGTAAGTTAATTACAAGATTCCAAAATGAAAGTTTATTCTGGAAATGTCACAATTCAGTGGATTCTTTCCTGGCATTAGTATGCTACAAGTCCCAAGTTCCTTGGGTAAATCTGCTCACTGCACAGCTGGCTGATGTCTACCAAGCACACTTACTGATGTGAGACCATTTTGTAGGCCCGGGACATATATTCATTATAATTTGTAGCAATTCAATAAAAATAAGTTGCCTGTATTCCTAACAGAACAGCAATTAATGTATATTGAAATAGTGATTGCCTTGCTGTAGTTCATTAGGAAGTCAAATTTTAATTCCTATTTAATTACAATTCAGTTACTACCATTTATTACCAATAATTCTAATGAGGTAAAATAAGAGGTGTATTGAGGACTAATGAAAATGTTACAAAGGTTCATTTGGAATTCACACAAAAATTCTTATTTAATTACAATAGAACTACTTATCATTCACATGAAGTGGGATGTGGCTGTGATTCTTGCTGAAGGATCAGCCTCTGCCAGTCATGGTTGTTGGATCACAATCTTCCATGCTTCAATCTCCAGCATAAGGAGCAGTATCCACTAGCTGTGTGATGTGCCAGGATGCAGTTTGGCTGAAGGGAGGGCACCTGCTCTGCCTCACACAGAGCTGCTTTTGCACCTTGGTGAAGTGCAAGTCTACGTGTGCCCAGGGCCCATGTCCATCCACAGTCTGTCTTCTCAAGGCCACCAACTTTTAGATAGAGCTCTAAAAGATAGACAGTGCTGTGATCAAACTGGAGGAACTGCAGAGTCAGCAGGTGTGCAGAGGAGGATGTGGTACTAAGTTCCCTCTGCCTTGGATTTTCTGCAGAGAGATGGAGGATCAGGACATAAAATGGAGAATGGCTCTCCTGACCAGCATCCATGTGGGGATCATTTCTGAGTCAGAATGAGATGTGAGTGGTTGTATGTAGTGTAGGAGAGACTGAGATGTGTGTAAGAGGGCACAGTAAACTCAATAGGGACATAAAGCTGAAAAAAAAGGTGAGAAAATCCTGTCTTTGATTTTGACCCAAGCCTGTCAAGAACTTTGTGTGGTAATGGGGCTGGTAGTGCAGCTTTTCTCTGTTAAGAACTCTACAATGCTCTGCCTTTGGAGGCACAGGACTGCAGCTGTTGAATTGTCCACTGATTTCTGAAAATGTGTTTTCAGAAAAGATTTGGATGTATTAAAAAACAAGCAACCCACACAGAGCCTAACAAGGAAGGACACCAAGCCCCGGTCAGGCTTCTTAAGTCTGGCTCTGAGGGTCTGCCCTTGTGCTTTTCCAGAAATGGGGATGCAGCTCCTTAAGAAAAAACAGGACTGTGGGCTGTCTTCCCCTTCCCACCTCCAGGGAAGGTTTGCTCTAGTCTAACTTTAGACTCACCTTTTGAAAAACTTATGGGCTCATTCCTAGTTCTGCATAGCAAGGCCACCTGACAAAGGGGAATTTGAGGATAGTAATTTTTGCTTTGAGTTGTACTGCCCGAAGTGTTTGTGGGACGTCACCATGTGCTTCCTTAGGTTGCATTAGGGCTTGGTATCTAAAATTCCCCTTAAAAGCAATGAACCAAATCTGTCCCTAGTGTAAGCTGTTTGCTATAGTCAGAGACACTCCACCAGGGCCTGATTTGGTCAGATGTGCCTGATGCCACAGTCCTACCTCCGCAAAAGTGTTCACGTTCTATATTCAGCCTGAGGCACAGGATATTTATAACACCCACTTACTTAGGCCCTCATATTTTCCCTCATTCTAATTTCCCTCTTCTCTTTATTTCTCTCTGTGTCTATCACCTTTTTTCATGTCTCTCCAGATGCATTTCCCAGCATCAGATAATTGAAAGTCAGTGAACTGAGTTTCAGGTTATTTTGCTAAAAGATGCCTATTATTTTGATGAAGCAGGTGCACAGAATTAAAAAACCCCTCCATAATTGCTACTTTACTATCAGGCTTCTGCTGCCTAATCTTCTTTGATGTTGGTAGAACAAGCTTTCTATCTCCTCTAGGATGATTACAGGGAACATTGCTCTGTTCCTCCTACAGAATCCATTCCTGATGGATATTAAACCTGGGTTATCAATTAAAGTTTCTTTATGCGCCGAGTGATTAGAGTCAGGATTGTGTATGATTTCTAGCATAAAGCAAGTCTGAAGTGATTTCTGCCATTAATATTAATTAATCACTGATATGTCCAATGTTCACAAATGAATGCACAAGGTGAGCACTTACAATTTACCACAGTAACCTGGGACTGAAAGAACAACTGAACTGCTCTAATGTTAAATATTTGGCAACAGTTTTCATGAAGTCTTTTTGATGTATTTCGCTGAAAAAAAATAAAAAAGAGAAGGCAAATGAATAACTGGGGTGTTAAAAGCATGGCTGTAGTGCTGATTCTTACCAAAATGGCTGGCTCTTCCCCTCTTATACTCTGCTTTCACTTATGGCTCTGGCAAGCTTCAAACTTTTATTAAAATTTATTAAAATTTAGTAAAAAATTTAGGAAAACTCTGATGCTGTTTGCTAGCTTATCTGGGTGCAAATAGTACCCAAATATGTGCATGCTGGAAGCCTTAAAATGCATGTGTTTGCAGAGACAGTCAAGAGAGAGTGCTTGAGAGCTGTGTATTTGTACAGACCCAAATTTTGGCAGGATTAAAAATTTTTAGATTCAAAATCAAAAAGGCATCTAACCTCACATATTTCACACCTTCTAGCACTGACCAGCTGATGCCCCCATCTCGTCTTAAATTCATTATGGGACTGGGTTATCCCTGAGCTTGCTGGGGACACATAGGTGGGCAGGTCAAACACTTGTAGAGGTGGAGCATCCTCAGAAATGGGCATCCATTTGAAGTTTTAGACCTTTAGTGCATATGACTAAATAGTTTGCTTGCATGGAGTGAGAGAGTAGTGACTGCCTTTTCTATAGAGTGAGACAGGCATGTTTACAAGTATTTAAGTGGCACTTAAATCTGTAGTATCTGATTGCCTCCTAAAAGGAATGAAATTGGGCAAGGAATCACTAAAGATATTTTCCAACATAAATGATTCTATGATTATTCCTGTTTTGGAGATGGAAAAGATGAGGACACAAAGTTAAGTGGCACTAAAAACCAATATCAGAGTTGGAAATAGATAATCTCCTCAGTGTCAGTCCTGTGCTTTAGATGACCCTGAAGTCAGAAGATCATTGGACAATATAATTGACTTAATGATAAAGAGACACAGTGATGACCATTGCACCTGTGACAGATGAATAGCTGGCAAATGGGGTTTAATTATCCCACAAAACTAATCACACAGTCCATTCCCACTTTTACTGTTGGCAGGAGTATGAACAGTGCTGGCAGGCATTAAGGACCTATTTTTTTCCCCCCAGGCATGTGTTCTTTGTACATACAACATCATCAGGTGCAGGTGGCAAAAGAACATGCTACTGCTTAATCAGCTGCATAGCTATACCCAGGACATCTTCCAGATGCTGTCAAGGTCCTCTTCTCAGGTGTGAGCTGTTCACATGATGGGTCTCTAAGACCCAAATTTACTGCTAGAGCATGCCAGTGGTCTCCCTGGAGCTGTATGTGTTTACCCCAGCAGTGAATGTAGCCAGGTGTATGTGGTAACTTATGGCTTTTACAAACACTTTCAAGTTTCTCCCAAGAAATGCATCTCCTAGTTGGACACTTCCTCATTTGCATCCGCACATCTTAAATCTGAGTCTTGTTCAGCAAGTGCCCAGTTTATTCATTACTCACACTGTCATAAATCTCACAGAAAAGCAATTATGAGGAAATCATATTTTATTCTTTTATGGAATTCCTTAAAGCTGATGAGAGCAGCCAGATGGCTATTTTCATCAATGAACCTTCGATAGAGCATTATGAAACTGAGATGGTGTCTTTTAATAGACCTTTATTACCTGCCTTGAGTGCAAGGAGCTCTCGTGCATTCCAAAAGTATATTAATGGCAGAGTAAAACATGACTTAGAAATAATATCTCCAGAAAGGGCCTTATTTTCCCTCCTAAAATGATTTTAAATGGATTTAGCTTTTACTAACTGCTGCACTCATGTTCAGCATGGGAGGTGGGTGCTGTGAAACTGCATTTCCATCTCCCTGATGCAGAGTCATGGGCTCCTGCCCTGCACATGAGCCACCACTGATACTCCTTCTGATGTAGGTGCCAAGTGTAGTGCAGGGCTGTGCAGAGGTGAGGGCACACAGAGCCCAAAGAGAAGATACAGATCCTCTCACAATTGGGGTAGCAATGGCACAATAAACTGGCACAGTCTGCCTTTTACCAGCAGAGGACCCATGGTAAAGTGTTTTGCTTCCGTCTCCACCTCCTTTCCCTTCCAGTTTGCCTGCCCCAGCTGTTGGGCTCCAAAGGGGCAAGAGATGGCAGGAGAGGACACTAACAGATATTTGTGAAGTTAGAGGTGCCATTGAATAGCAGGTCCTTTGTTCTCACCTATTTCTGACCATACTGAGCCTACTTGATCCATGTTCCATGTGAGGGTGGACTGGGAGAATGGGCTAGGACTGGTGGAGGTGCCTACACTGTGGCCTGCTGGACTTAGTTTTGAGTTCAGCAGCTCCTGGATGGAGCACACAGGCAGAGGAGCACCTTCCAAAGAGATTCCCTAGGGCAAACGGTGAGGAAATAGCCTCCAAATACTGAAGCTGAGAGAGAAGAGGTTCAAGTGAGGGAATAGAAAAAAAGAAACATAAGGGAAATTAATGGGCAATATGGACATGCACTTTTGCTTTTAAGCAGAAGTGCTGTCTTTGGGATATGGTGGTTCCAGGAAAAGCCAAGACAAAATACCTGGGGAAACCCAAGACAAGATTTGGCTGCAGCAAGAAGCAAATAGGAAATTCTGTGATGCTTCCACATGAGGTTTGAAGGAAAGAAGTTGTTGGAAAAATGGATATCTGTTTTAGAAGAGATAAAACGTAAATGTTTCAATGTCTAAAGGAGAGAATGATGAGAAATGCTTGCAAAATTGCTAGTCATAATTACAGAGCACAGTAAGCACAAGTGCCCACTGTGACTCTGCTCTGCTGTGCCCCTTCCTGCAGCAGTGATGGGGCAGGGATCAATCCAGCAACAGGACACTGCTGAGCTTTCATCTCCCTCCGTGGGCAGGCAGGAACAAGGGGAGCAGTGGGGGCCTGAGCAGCACGTAGCAGTGTGGTCTGGGAGATGAATGCGTGTCTGACAACAAACACACAGTAAATGGCATTATCTCCCAGTATGGGGAGGCAGCAGTTTTCCAGCTTAGCAACAACAAAGCAACAACTTCAGCCGGGGGATGTTGTCTGAGGCCACGTGCTGGTGTGGATCAGCCCAGGGCTCCCGTGGCCACTGCCTGTCCTGGCCCTGGCTCTGGGCAGGACCCACAGAGGTGCATTGGCTACATGTCTGCATCAGTGACACCTTAGGAAGCACCGGGAAGAAAAGCTGGGAGAGGCAGGACATTTGGAGCAAATCAACAAAATCAACAATAGTAATATTCACTCTCTTTCATTGCTATTGTTTAAAGCCAAATTATGTTTTGCTATAAACCAGTCTAAAAGTAGCACTGCCTTTCCACATGTGATTCTTAATTAAAGTTAAGAAGTTTATAGGGATTTTTTTTTACCTGCATAACATGAATCTTTCTCCTCCTTTCTGCTCAGGTAGCTTTTCCTTTAGCAATTTTCACAGACCATCTTTAAGGAAGAGGAAAGCAAGCAATTAATAAAAGTGTGAACAGGTGGTTGCTCTGCTACTAAAAAAGATCAGTAGTGCAATAATTTCCTAATTATTATTATACCTTTTAAAGGTTTTTAGATACATTATAATATATTTCCCCATTGCTTCTTCTGGCACCCCTCTTGCTCCTGGCCTTATTTCTCATTCAGAATAATAATTAATGAGAGCTGAGGTATCTAATATATATTTTATTCCTTCTGTTTTAGTCCCTTAAGTAACCATCTTGTCACATTTGTTATGCAAATTTTCACACATTGCATGTAATTTCAGCAGTATGTGAGAATGCTTCTCAAAAATGCCTTGAGTATTTTATTTTATGTATTTGTAAAAAATTATAATTTTTTTTTCTTGAAAGCAAAATTTTTTTCCACAGCCCTTTAGAGAAGTGCATGAAGCTGCATAATTGCTCTTGCTTTACTGAAGTAAAGGAAAACAAAGGAACATTTTTAAGCATAAATTACTGTTAGCAATAGCAATGATAATGATAATAATAATAATAATGATGGTTGTAGCAATAATAATAATAAAACCAACAACAATAATAATAATAATAATTTTTATTTAAGAGAGCTTTCTGATCTTTCTTAAAGACTGCAAAATGTACAACTACAAACAAAGTACAGTCTTCACTTGGACAGGTAAGTGTTGTGCATGTATTAGCTAAAGTTATTTAATGCAGATAATGTACCACGTATACTGTCAAAGACATGGTGCTCTAATGAGAGTGCAGCACACCCAATGTGCATTTGTCAGCTTGGTCTGTTTGCTTCTAAAAGTTTTGTTGTCTAACAGAAATTGGTCTCACTGTAGGCTGAGTATTGGGATATTTAGATACAAGAATCCAGAGGGACTAAAGGAGCTGTTGAGCAATGGAGCAGCTTCTGGAGCAGACCAAGGCATGGGAGCTTTGCTCAGTCTCCACACAGGTCACTGCTGAGGACACCAGGGTGGTGGGAGCACATGCCTGGCCCTGGTCTCACTGCTGCTGGGCTGGGCACTGTGCGAGGAGAGCCACGTGGTGCCTGGCACGGCACCTGTGAAGGTGACCTGCAGTCTGCTGGCACTGGTGCAGTGTTTGAGGTTTGGCTAACAAGCCCTGCTTTCCACCACATGTTCAAGTTTAGAGTTGGTCAGTTGAGGCAAGTGCTATCCAGACTTGGACTGATTCACATTTCCACATGTGCAAACATCCCTGCACATGTGCAGATGCCATGCAGACACTCTCCCTCTCTACTTCTCATCAGCCTGGAAAAAGAAAGGCACTGACTGCCTGGTTTTACCTGCCCCACATGTTTTTCCAATGAGCACATCAAGTAGGACTTTCTGCTGTGCCAAAGGTGGGCATGGAGCAAGTGATAAAATTCCCATTCCCTGCAGCAGGAGCAGGATCCAAACCTAGTGAATGCCTGAAGGCATTTCCTCACAGAGTGTCCTGCACTAAACATCTCTTTGGACTGGCGGAATTGAAGAACAAGTGGTTGATGCAGCAATTCATTTCTCATGTAGTCCAGGAAACTTATTTTCACTCCTCCTGGATGTTTGCCACCCATTCATTGGGATGTGCATCTATAGCTGTGCAATTGAGACAGAAGTGTCCCCAGGCTCAAAGATAGGTGCATGGGCACAAGACAACCTGTTTTCCTGCTAAGTTCAGCTGTACTTTTCCTGCATGAAGCTATAGATTTCCCTGTTAAGTTGCAGATGTGCACAAAGTGGAGCAGATATCTATTATCTGTATTTTGGATTTCACAGCCAGCAAGTGTCCATCAGTGGCATCATAAAGCAATTTGTCCTGAGCCTGTTTAATTTTAAACATATGTGGGCAGCTTAAGTTTGAAAAATACTTCCCTGGATTAAACTACTCTACTGAGGACCTCACTTACTTGGAAAGGCATTGTGAATTCATGTGGGATATCTTAGCATACAGTTCAGGAGGATGAGGAAGAGAGATACCTGACCTGAGTGGCCAGTGTGACCCTGTGTGCACACATATATGAAGACTCAGACTTTTAGTCCTGCAGGGAAGCCTTCCATGTGCTTGCATTGCTTGCAGCCGTGACAAAATAAGGAAACGTGGACTTCTTATGTGTGAATGTGTATGTGAATATTACCAATCTATTGGTGCTGTACAACTCAGTGAGCAGAAGTTTTTCTTAAAGTTTTCATGTATTACTTCCCAAAAAGAGTGAGTCAGTGGGCCTGGAGTACTTACTAAATGTCTTCACTGAGGTTTTTCATTGGCAATGATCCTGGGGTCATGCAATTCTCCCACCTGGTTCTCCCTTTCACCTTTAATCCCACTTTTACGGTGTTGGATAGTGGCAACCATTTGTCCACAGAGTCCCTTCAAGGCCTTGGCAATCTATTTCTGGTGACCTTTTCCATGCTTTGTTGGAGATGTGGTCAATGCTAGCCTTGAATTAACGTATGAAGGGAATGATTAATTAGGCAAATTTGAGGGAAAGTCAGATCAATTGTTAAGACTCTTCCACCTTACTGAAGGATAGAAATTCTCTGTAGAAAAAGAGTGGTTGCTTTCTATACCAAAATATCCAGGGTGGTTACCAGGGTGGTAAACTGTGAAATGTGGTATTGTCAGTGCTGTCATGAGTGGATATGGAGAGCTGAGGCTTGAGTTTGTGTTTCTGTACCCCCTCAGCTACAGCTTTGCTTACCTAGTCTCAAATCTCTTGGCCTCAAGATTGCCAGATTTTAACAAAAACACTACTTGTTTTTGAAAATTAAGCATAACCCCCTAAAACAGCTCCAGTGTTAAAAAATTGACAACACTAAAGCAGACTAAGCAGCGCTCTCAGGAATACCTTGTTATGAGAGTGCTGTTCCTGTGTCCACAAGAGTGACCGGGATTGGTGTCTTTGCTGACAACTGGGATGTGCTTGATCAGCCCTGAGTCTACTCCAAGTTACTTGTGGTCAATGTTGGCCCTTGAGGGCCAATGTCAGGGATATTTTTTAGCACCATCTATGGATTTTCCCCCTGCACAAAATAGTAAGAAGTAGCAGAGCATCTGAATGCCAACTTCTGGGAACCATCACTGACTCTGAAATAAGCCCTGGAGTATCAAGAACTGCACTCAGAGCAGAGTGTGTGCAGGGTGCTCTTATTTAAATTGGGGAAATCCAGGAGTGTAACTCTTGGGCTACTTAGTCCGGTACTTTCTATGCAGGAAAAATCCTCAATATAGCAAAACTCTAACTCCCAAATATCTCAGAAACTAACTGGGAGGGAGCTAAAACCAGCCTTTTATGTAATATAAGGAGGGATAATTTGCCCTCCCCATCCTGAAAAGCCAGGCAATAAAAATGTAAATATCTCCCTTTAAGGCTTTCTTAATAAACCCTGTAATTTTCTTAAAATTCTTTCTATAATATCAAAATCCTAAACCACTTTGAGATGAGCTATTTTAGTCTGCAATTGGGCTATTCATTCACTATGCATACAGTGATCCTAATCTAATATGTAACAAGAACTTAAAAGCTAATCAATAATGGAACACGATTCTCTATCAGTAGAGCTGCCTGTTGACTCCTGTGAGAGGGATGTTCACAAGACAGCTCGGCTCTGATGACAGCTTTATATTTATTTTAAACATGAAGTTGAAACATCATCTTTCTCTGTATTGTCACTTCCAATTATTTTTGGAACAAAAACACCAGGGGAAATGAGATCTTAATCTTGAAGAGTGCATTCATATTTGATAAATAGCCACAGATTCTGGAGAATGTTTACTGAAATGTGGGCTTGAAATGCTTTCATGTGCATTTTACTAGAGCCATTGATTATCTGCTGTAACATGTGTCCGGGTCACTTTACCAAGCTGCTCCTTCCCTATGCCTTAGAGGTTAAGACAGGCAAAGGTCTCATTACCCTGGTGTTGGCTTCCATGTTTTCCCTGAGTAAAACTAAGGTAAAATTAGCATCAAGAGGGAATCAAAGCAAACCAGCAATTATTGTTCTTCAGTGGAAGTCAAGAAGCATTTTATACCCTCACGTGCAAAAGACAGATTCCCACTTTTCATGTGTAAGCAGTGGTTCGAGATGGAGAGGATGGAGGGAAGGGGGTTAAGTGACTACACAGATGTGCCTAAACCATATCAATCACAGGCATGAGAAAATGCCGCCCTTTTAATAGGCAGACTGAACCAACCCGCACAGCTGGATTTTGCGTTTTATGGGCTCTCTCAATAAAATGCAAGTGGAAGACATCTTGCATCATTCCCACAGCTCTGACCATTGGGTGTTGCACCACTTTCCCTTTGAGCCACCCTGGGGATGGAGAAGCTGAGGCATTATGGTTGTAGCCATGTACAACCCCCTTGCCACTGTCTGGAGCCAATTAACATGCATTTTGGAAATACATGGTAGGTTTCTGATGTCACATACACTTCCACAAAGTCAGTGGATTTAATCTGGAATTACTCAGCGTATGAGGGATCAGCAGCCGGCTGGGAAAGCTCCCCTCTAGAGAGTCTTAAATGCCAGCAATTTCACATGATTATTTATTGAGCTTTATAATAGTGCATATATTCTCATGCACACCCTTTCTCCTACAAATTACCCTACAACTTTCCAGTCCTTCATTACATTGTAGAGGTTAAAGCTTTCCTAAGTAATCAAAACATCTAGGAAGGAAAGCTTGCTAAATGCTGAGCTAAGCTTAAACACTGACCCCTCTCTTAACTGTATCAAGAACTTTATGTACACTGTAAAAAGTAATAATTGCTATGGTAACTGCTTGTTCATATTAACTAAAGGCATAAATAGAGTTGTGTAACATAACCAGTGCTAACATTGGGAACACAAGGGAGGTGTCCCCATTGAAAGGTTTAATTGATACATGTGCCCTATAGGAAAATTTGCTTTTTTCCCCCTTAATAGGTATATTTAACATCTTTAAAGCAGTTCTCTGTCATGCTGCTCCCACTCTTGCCTTGCAAACCCTTTGGGTATAGAAGGCAATTAGACAGTTGCAAGGAGACGGCAATTCAAACATGAGCTGTGTTTACCTTTGTTTCGTTCCTGGTTTTAACAGTGCAATAATTCGACCCTGTCTTTTCCTCAGGTGATGCCCCATATTTCAGCTGTGCCACACAGAGGGAAGGAGCTAATGTTCCTCTTTGTGTGACTGGTGGTGGGTTATTCCCAAGCTTCGACTCTGCTGTCATTGATTGATTGCTTGATTGTTTGTCACATTATTTTGCGACTATTTTGATCACTTCCATAGTAAAAATAATTTTGTGTCAGGTGCTCTGAAAGGTCCGTAGGAAACAATGCCAATGGAATGACTGGGAATTTTATAAAGACCAGTTCTGGACTGTATAATGTGTATCTCCTTGGCTTCTTAGGCATATAACCCTTAGGACATTGACACAGTTAGAAAGCATATATATGTGTACATACATACAGGCTTAGAGATACATTTATTGTCTCTTCTAGTTGTTCATTTCTTGTAGAAAGGCTGCTTCTGCTGTT
This sequence comes from Calyptomena viridis, assembly GCA_013390005.1. Lineage (NCBI taxonomy): Eukaryota > Metazoa > Chordata > Aves > Passeriformes > Eurylaimidae > Calyptomena > Calyptomena viridis. The sequence goes on along the minus strand of WEIV01028635.1, from coordinate 489,774 downwards.
TAAGCTAGAGTCTGATTGTCATTCTGGTGTTTTACAGGACAGAGAATATGGCTCATACCTTTTGTACAGCTCTGATGATGGAAAAAATCAGTGATGGTTTCAGCTGCACATTCCGCTCCTGAGCAGGACTCATGTGTTCTTGACAACTATTGCTCTGCTCAGCAGCTGAGTCTGTGTATAGAGTCAGTCACTGAAACAAGCTTCACAGGTCTTCAGGGATCACTGAAAATATGGGCTGTCTATTTCCTGGCCGTCCCAGAGAAGGTGAGGATCAGGACATGCACTGAGATGCTGAATGGGTAAGTTATGGTGTCAGGGCTTTAAAATGTTGGGGTAGAGGGTTACCTTTCTGGTGATGGAGCATATCCATCACCATTGTGTGGGAGCATTCAAACAGTGGATCACTGGGCTAATCCTGAAGAGCACCTCAGTTGTTCTTGCCCTCTTGTTGGAAAAAAAAAGGCATTTTCTTTTACTTATACTACAATTTGCAGCCATTAGCTGCTGAGCTACCAGCACAAAGCTAAAACCCCCTGCAGCCCTAACTGGGTCCTGGACCAACACCAGGCAGAGACAATGTATTTATCCCACATCCTAAATGAGACAATATGGGTTAGATTAATTCCCCATGCAGTTAGTAAAGTCACACCTGATGCATCTAGACCAAGAAGCAGAATGACTGTATTTAGATTACAAAAGATACCTCCTATCTTTACACAAACACACTCTCCATAAGCCTTAGTTTAGTATTTTCCCTTTGCCTCACCAAAGCTCAGTCTGCACCTTGAATAATACATGTAAGTTCTTGATTGACATGCAGTCCTAAGCATTTAGCTATCTTGATGTCTCGTCAAGTCATCCTTTGATAAAAGCATTTTAGGTGCCACAAAATGTAATCACTTCACTGCCGCATTCTACATTGCAGATTCAAGTTTCTCTGCACATTTTTCAGCTAAGGATCTTGGCAACGTCAATAGATCTGTTCCATGGGCGATTTTGGATGGATCTATTAATATTGCCTCTAAGAGTAATAAGTCCTACTCCTTTGCAAAGTGAATCATCTGTCTCTCCTGTGGACAAGTGAAATTCTCCCTCATTAGACTTGTAGTCCACAAGTTGGCAGGGTTTCCTGTTTTGTTAATAGTCTTCATACAGCAGTGAAGTAATTTCAAAAGATGTTCAGCCCAGTTTTGGGGCCAAGTAGTATGTCTTGGTTATTTGTTCTTCTAGACAGGCCATGTCACCATTAGTCATACTTCAGAATGATGGTTTACTTTCATTATTCACTGACTGCACTGCTTCCGATTCAGTGCTTTCCAGCTCAGCAAGATTTTCCTGTGCTAATTCATCTGAATCATTTCTGGAAGAGTTTATATCAAAGGACACATTCTCAATGTTAATAAAGTGCAGCGGTTTTGAAACAGCTTGTAATTCTGGTTCCTTAAAAATGTGCTTTTTAGAGATGTTTATGCTATGTGTGTGCTCACAGTATGTGTCAGTAGGGGTCTTAACATGATTGATAGCCCTTTCCCTTTTAATTTATGTTCTATTTGGGACATCTAGCACACACTCACTGTGCGACTAGAGTTGGGCTTACATGGCTCCAGAAAGAACACTGAGTCTACTGCAATAAAACCAGAAGCCCCAGAGTGGTTTAGAATGTGGCTCCCAGAGACCACCACTCACAAGACACTAAATCTGGCCACCTGATACCATTGTCTTACTTGATCACTTATTTCAAATGAGGATAACTCAGATTTCCTGGAAGGGCTCAATACTGTGGATTTTTGGTAGGGTTTAAGTGATTAGAGTGCACTGCTGTGGGCCCATCTCCTTCCATGTGAGCTTATTGGGAACAGACAGTTTATGGTGTACACATCTGGATCTATGTACCTATGACTCAGAGCAGGGTTTTTTTTTTTAACTAGTTTCATTTCTGAATGAATTTTCATTCACTTGAAGCCTTCTTGGTTTGGTTGCAATTTCTGAACTCCCCCCATGAACACAAGTGTATCGTGTTTCATATAACTCACATTCCTGGGTTGTCAGCCTGCAGTGAATTGCAAAAGGAAAAAAAAATAGCAGAGACTGCCCACATCATCTGGTGTGTCCTACTTCACTGAAGCCATCTCAGAACCTAAGGAAACAGAACAAAGGACATATTGTAACTGAGGCTGAAGTTTTCTGAGTGCTCTCAAAAGAACCTGGAGAAGTTATCCCAAAATCAGAATTATTTGGATCAGGATGAAGAGATGGAGAATTTTGACAATTGAGAAAAAAATTGCAAAAAAACTAGCTTTGGAACTAGAACAAGAGTTGCTCAAGTGTTCACATGAAACAGAAATTCTGTTCTTTTAAAATTTTCCAGCTAATGCTAATTACCAGAGTAACTCAGAATGTGACTCTCCACAGTAGGCCCCAAAGACCCTTAGGATCAGTGTCTACAACATTAACTCTAATAAAGCTCACATCCCTTATTTCTATAGAGTCAATGAAAAGAAGTAGGATGTTACATCTAGTCAATGTTATTTATAGACCGGAATATAGACTGCAGACTGTATTCAGATTATTTTGTGATCTCTTACCTTAAAAAAAAGGGCCAAACTCAAGTGTTAGATTGGTTAGGGTAAATCAGATTCTCTGAAGCTGCCAAGTTTCTTCACCTGGTAATCAGTGGAAGACTTAGGTATCCCATTGGTAAATGTGGGATGTTTTTCTCTGAATACCTGGACAGGTTTTGTCTTGAATTTGGAGGTGCCTATTGATTTTATGTGCCTTGAGGCTTATATGTGGCTGCAGGGTGGGAGGTGTGCTCAGCCTGATCAGCTCCCTGTTCTGAAAAGAGAAATCATGGACCTCAGCTTTCCCTATCACTCCCCAGCCCTAAGGATTTGGCATTTTCCTTTGGCAACACTTGAAACTATGCCAAATTTTCTTGTCCTTCCATCCTTCCTCTCACATCTCAGAATGCTTTTTTGGGTTTTCTGATTCCCATTTGGCATGGTTGACATTTGAGCCCCGGGATTACTGATTGTGCTTGTTGCTGCTCACATCCCTTCAAGCTCTCCAAACCAGTACAAAGCTCTGGGCTTTGAGCCAATTTACTCACAAGTTTATCATATGCTGACATTGTTTCTCTATAAATAGGTCTACCTTTACTGACATTATTGATTCAACTGCCTCTCTTCTCACTAATACTCTTTTTAATGTATCCAACCTGCCTTCGTATTTCACCTAATGAAAGGCTGAAGTCAGAGGGGTAGAGGTCAAAGAGGTTAAACTGCAAGCATAAGGTTCCTGGGCTTTAAAGTCAGTCTTTGTGATGTGAGATCCACAAGCTTGTCAGTGGAGCAAATATGCAGGTCTCTTTTCTAGCAGAAAATATAAGCCATCAAGTCAATTTCACATTTTATTGCTAATAATTTGAAATAAGGTTATTTTGCAAACCATTCCATCTGATCCGTTTATGGGTTAACAATAACACAGACCCTAATCTGTCCATCTCAGACTGTATGATTTTGATAACAAGGAGCAAATTATCCCTCAGAGATAGGAACACATCTCACGTGCTCTTTGTCTTGGAGCTAATCCAAATGAACAGACCAAAGATGTAGTTGTCTTGCTTGTAAATTAAACTCAGCTTTAATAGATCGCTCCTGCATTTCCTATATATAGAGTTTTTGTGTGTCTGACTTAGTGGGCAGTTTCTGTACACAGCACAGCTCTCCAGAAGTGCTCAGCAGTGCAGCATCCTTGCAGCCAGCAGCATGGTGGGACATTGCTCTGCTCTGGGCTGCACCCTCACCAGACACTACAGGGACACTGGGTGACTTGGGCAGTGTGGCAGCCACCGGGTCACGCAGACACCTGCAGGCCTGGAAATTCATTGCATCTTTGCAGAAAACAGATTCTCCACAGGCAGGTCTTTAGACATGGCAGCAGCAGTTGAGGGCTGGAGAAACCCATGCTGCAGAGAGGGGGTGTGTGCCCAGGGAGGTGCCGAGGGCCAGGCATCAGGTCTGTACCTAGAAGTGAAGAGAAAGAAAGCTGCAGAATGAGGTGAGGGTAGGTGAAAATCCACAGGCATATGGGACTAAGAGTAATTCAAGATGAGCTCAGCAGAGCAAACTTGGCAGCAGCCCTGCCAAGGGCTCCAGGAACCTTCAGAGGTGCTGGGGAAGCTCCACTGACCCACACCAGCATTGGCTTGATGGGAGAACAGATCTCAAGGGACAGTGTCACCCGGAGGAGGTGCCTGGGAGCTCAGCGTCTCCACAGCACAACTGTCTCCTGCCCTCACTGTGCATCTGTGCCAGGCTGGCAGAGCAAAACTCCTCCTTTTGTCCTGGTTTATCTGGTGATGTTTGGGCTGCTGGACTCGGCTCTGGCATGGCTCACAGAGGCCATGGCAGCCCCCCTTTCCATTGCCAGGCTGGGAACCTGCTTTCTGCTGGCAGCACCTTGGAGCTGCCTTTGGCCAAATGTCCTCAACGGGGCAGGAAAGTGAATTAAACATTCAGGTCTGGCAAGGGAAGCTGCCAGGGCTGGCAGAGGAACAGGCCATTAAATCCCACATTGAAACCGGACAGCATCCCCCTCCTCAAATAAATTGTAGGGGAGAAGAAAATATTTCACATTGTTAAAAGTTTAGACTATCTCTGACTTCAGACATGTTGCCATTAACCTGGGATTTAATCAGGGATTTTCATTTGCTCCTTGTTTTGAACTATAATGAGCCCTTTAACTGTGTAAATAAAAAGATCTAAAGATTCAATAAACTATAATGTCACAAATGGCAATCAGCTACATTGTGAGGCCTCGGTGTTAAAAAGCATCTCACAGCTGGAAACAAATGCTTCCGTATAACATTGTAAATAACCTCTAAGCCCACTACTAATTAAACTGAAGCTTTGCTTCTCCTGGGCATTGAATATATGAACCAATTAAGAAAATATAATTTCTTTTCTGAGAGACCTGTGCTGTACCTCTTAAAAAAAAAAAAAGAGCAGGAGAGATACAGTGACAGAGAAAGAAAAGGAGAGGGGGAAAAGAAAAGAAGAGAAGAAAAGAGTTTTACAGGAGGGACCACACTGGTGTGCTGGGGTTACAATAATGAGACATTTCTGCTTTAAGCAAATTTTGCACCTGTAACCTGCAGAAATATAGCCATAGCACTTGAAAAATTACTTCAGTGCTGCACAGTGCCATGAAAATTTATCTTTGAGATGATTTTATTGCATGGTTACCCTAGGCAATTAAATCAATAAATCTTAACTGTCAGAAAGGTTGGCCCGCTGCCAGGAATAAATGAAATGCGCGGAATCAGTAAATAAAAGGTTTCTGACAACTCATTCTAGGAATTATTTAGCAGTTGGGCCTTTTGTTGTTGGTGGTATTGGTGTTGCTTTTGTCTCCAGCATTTATTGACATTCTCCATGAGAAATGATTATGCTAACATAAACAACATAACACAGGGATATAGATGGATGGGAGAGAAGAGTCAGGCTCTTCAGGGTAATAAATTACCCTCCTGGAATCACACACAGACAGCAACTTTGGGGGGCTGATAGCACTGGTGGAGGCAATTAGAGAGCTGGGGTCTGAGCCACGGGCTGGCAACACATTGGCAGTCCCAGTGCCAGGCACTGGGAGCTTTGTGTGCTGGCCCATGGTGCTTCATTATTAACATAGAAGTGCTTTTTTCATTGATTGATTCAGAGATGATTGAGATTGAAAAGCCTCCTTGAGACATGGGGGTGACATTTCCGTTGGTCTGGAGTCCAGCGTTCACCACAGGAGATGCCAGTTTTGACAGCGAAATCATAGTTAGGCCTGTGTAAACCCTGGGTGGTCAATGCAGCTGTATTGTTTTTCATGTTGGTGTTACAAAAATGAAGACCCGAGTCTGATTTTGCTTACCCTGGGATTTGATAAGTTAGTGTGAAACAACCTGGATTTAGGCTCAGGCTCACTCACTGTCCTGAAGACACTGTGGTGAGATCAGGTGACATGATTAATAAACTGATAGATTTTTAGTCATTGTCATCATCTACTTTAACCTTCTGAATACCAGTAGATAACCAACTTCACCTGGTAAGTCCTGGTTCAATCTTACCTTTACTGGCTGAACAAGCCCATTTCCAGGAAGGCAGCAGCTGCCAGGACAAGACTGGGGACAGCCCTGGCCATGGGGATCTGCATATCCCCGGTGCCACCGGTGACAAGGACATTGATGTCAGAGGAGTGAGCAACCTGCTATGCTGAGCAGTGAAGGAGGCCTCTCCTGCCTAGAACAGAACTAATTAGATGGTTTGTGAGGCCAGTCTCTCATCACCATCACATTGGGGCAGTCTGGAGAATATGGGTCTGTCCTTGAACCCACACCAGCTCTGTGAAGCCTAGAAGGGATTTATTTGAGTGGAAAAGAGCCTGCTGCCAAAATGTCTGTATCCAGTCTCTGGACACCCAAGAGACCTTCAGTCATAGGAGGCCTTAGGGATAAACTCATCTCTCTGCCTGGGGCTGGCAGAGGCTCACTGAATACAGCTTGGTCCAAGCCAGAGATATCATGTCATCTGGGCTGGGGAACATTTCATATGAAAGTATTTCCTCCAAGGTACTCTGTGGTTCCTCAATGCCAATGTCAGAGTTTTCCACCCATATTGCTCCTCTGACATGTCCTGTCTCACTCATGATTTTGCAGCCTTTGTGCTCCCTCCTCCCCAGCAAATTAGTTGCCTCCCACGGCAGCTCTATGGAGTCAGGCAGGATGACACTCTGGAACAGCAGCTCAGGCTCAGGTTGGCAGTGTTGGGTGGTGGCTGGGACACTGGGGATGCCCTGGACACCCATCTGGGGGAGGCTTCTCCTGGCTAATCAGCTCCCAGACCATAGAGGGCATTAGAGATCTGAGTGCTACACTTGACTGAATGAGTTGCATCCACTTCCAGGTACAGATAAAGGCAGTGGAGTCTCACAAGGCTGATTGGCAAGCAGCTTCTCATTGCAGATAATTCCCTGCCAGCATATCCCGAACACATAGGTGATTGCTCTTAAATTGATGGCTTGAAGCACAATAACAGCCTTTTTATTTAGTTCCTGCTTGATAGCAGTGAATGTAGAGTTGCCAAAAAAAAAAAAAAAAAAAAGGTGCTACAGAATTTGCTATTACACCTCTCTGAGGACGAAATTACTTGTGATGGAGAGTTAAACAAGGCTCCTGATGCTGCCCAAAGCCTGAGGTCAGCACTACTTGAGTTTTTCAGTAGCCTCTGCTGCAGGTGGGAATTGCCCTTCAAATGCAGCAGTCACTCAGGGGCTTCATTCTCCCAGCAGATTAGAGCTGGTGTGCTGAATGAGAGCAGCTAGCACTGAGGTTTCATCAAGGGTGGCAGGGCAGAGGGAATCTGGCCCCTGGTACTCTGCCAGCATGACGGCTCTCTGAGAGAGCAGAAAATGGAGCATTTTTCATGTGGCTTCATCACCTCCAGCCACACACATTTCTCATGGTACCCCCTTGGCAAAAGGATGAACCCCATCGCCTGGAGCTGGCTGAGAAATGGGGAGAAAATGGTGACAAGTAATTATGGCTGTTTTTACACTTTCACTCAAATTTTCCTTTCAAAATGCAACCCTACAAACAGCAGCAGCCACATCTGCAGGCAGCTGCAAATCATGGCTGAGTCCAGCAAAACAGACAAGGTGCCCAGTGGCAGTGGACAACCTTGTGGGGGAGAAACAATCAGAAAGCAGCTGAGAACAACTCCAAAGTTGGTTTAACAGATGAATGACATGTAACTTGAGGGAAACATCCTAAATGTTATTGCTCAAATTTGCCAAGTATTTCTGGCCTAGGAAGGCCAATGTCATGTAGCATCTTTTGTCCTGCAATGTACTTCCTGAGGTCTGGCCTACTAACTCATCCTTTGTGTTTAGGTGTTCTCATGTGCTCATAGGTGAACAGGTTCCCAAAAGAAAGAACATGTCTCTTTCAGAAGGCCACTCCACATATACACCTAACAACATCAATAGGGATGCTTCTGTAGCTCATATCACCATGCAGTTCTGTTTAACATCAGCTTCACATGTGATATGTGTGCTGAACACATTTACATTAGTTATAATAGTCCTTCCAACTGTGTGGACACAGTATGGAGGGAAAAAATCCCCCATGCACATGTGCCTTTTCCAATAAAAGATATCTAAAATTACTTTGAAATGCAGCTGGCAATTGAAATTCCTGTGTATTATGTGGAGCTGATGCTGCATTGCTTTCCTTCTGGACCCTGCATGTAGGAGAGACTGGGGAGTCTCAGTCTTTTAACAACAGAATTTAGGCTCTGCTTTCTACTCCTGAGCTCTATAAACCATGGGAAGCTCCAGCCAGACTTTTCAGATACAAACAAGGCTTCACAAGCTCTTTGTCTTTTGTGCTGGCAATGAAACATCCTGTGGTCTAGAGCAGCTTGCCATGGGCCAAATTCATTCCTGAGGGAGTTGTGCAGTTAAATCATCTTAATTGGCTGCCAAACTGTAGTGCTTCCATCTCTCACTTGAGCCTTACATAGATCTTACCAACATCCCACTCCACTGCTTCAGCCCCAGCCAGGGAGGGAGGGAGGGAAGACGTCTCCTTGGCTGGGGAATAGGGTACACAGTACCTTGCCTGAGGTGGTTGTGAAATTGTGTACGAAAATGGGCATCCAAATGCCCATCTTCTATTATCCCTGACTGCCATACTTCGAGGAAACACTTCTTTCTCTATGCAGCAGGGTGGCATCTTTTGCTGCTGTGGGAATCCCACGGACTATTGGCTATAGGAATAATTATCCAGCCTTTTTTCCCCCAGACTTTTTTTTTCTTAAATTCAGAAGTTGCACTAACAATGCTGTATAGCACAGGTTATGTGGAGCCATTCATCATTCATAGCTGGGATCACAGAACACTTCACAGCTGATTACAAGGTTACACATGCAGGGAGTGACATGAGCTGCCAGTCTGAAGTCAAGCTTCAAGCTGGTTTCTGGGCACACCCAGAGGATGCAAAAGACTCAGGGAGTGAATGGCATACATGGCATCAGAACTGCCCTTCCTCCCACTAACCCAAAAGATGTCTCTGAGGTATTCAGGAGAGGATGTTTTCTGGCTCCTTGACACAAAATGGGCACCTGCGACACACAGTGAGCCATAGCCTGGTCAAACTACGGAGCTTTAAGCTGCTCGTGAGGTCAGAGTGGTGCTGAGAAACTGGAAGATATTAGCTACTGGCCCTTTGTTCTAAGCAGGACATTACAATACATACTCAGGCTCAATTCCAGACTAACACCTATTGGTATGGCTCTCCAGGCATCCTTCTGTGACACCATCTGTGTCCTGGGCTCACCACCCTGCTCCCCGACACTGTGTGGGCTGAGACGTTCCTGCCAGCCACCTCCCAGCCATCCCTCCCACAGCACCTCCAAGGCACACAACTCTCCAGGCTAAGATGAAAACAGCTTAAGCAGGACTGTAAGTGTGAGGGGCCATAGAGCAAAACACAGGGATGACTTCTTTAGCTTGGAGACAGTGCCCCGAGATGGACTTTGTGCTGGGAACGCTGTCTTTGTCTCTCCCCAGAGGGCACCTTCACCTCAGCTGCTCCGAGTGCTCAGCCTAATGCCAGGCAGCCACATCACATGCTGCTCAGCATCTCCTGAGAGCTTATTACATCTCTTTTGAGCTGGTATTCTTGGCACTGCCTCTTAGAGCTATTTCTGCAATGATGATATAAAACCTGGCGTTTCCAGTTTTGTCATCCCGGGAAGCCCCTGGGGACCAAGGCATCCCTGTGCAGAGGGTCAGCAGCTGAATTGCACCACTTTAGTCATGCTGGAGCCTTGGGCTGCTTGTCAGCCAGCAACCAAAAAAACCCTCCTTTGAAGCCTGGCCCCTTTGCTCCTTAGGTTGGGTTTGGGACAGAGAGGATTTAGGCTGCCGCCGAGGCCCCTCAGGGATGGGGAAAGCACACTATTGATCCTGTTACCTCACAGCTGGTATCAGCCCTACATTATTTTCTAACATCAGGTCATTTTAAGTCGCCGCAATGACACAAACACATCGATTAAAAATTAAAACCAATGACAGCTCTCCCACAAACAGTACTTACTGTACCATACTTATTGTATCCTGGGAGGAGAATGAGAAAATTGCAGAAGACAGAATAATTTATAGTGATAAAATGGGTTACATTTTCATAAAAATTTTATTTTACTTTTTTTTTTAAATAATTCAATGCACTGGCAGTATAATTAATCCCTCTATGAGAGACATGGATGTACCAGTTCAACCAATATTATTTATACAGTGACATTGTGTTTAAAAACAACAAAAGTACATTTAAAATGTTTGTACATAAAGTATTACTGGTTTTTTTTTCTGAAGAAGGAACAAATGTAAACAAAATGCATAATTGTGCAACACGTTGGAAATACAAAGCAAAACAGGCAAGATACAATTTTATACATATAAAGCAAAAGAAATCAAACTTGTAACTATACAACATTTCAGTAATTGCTTGACATTTTAACAGTTACCTTGGTCTGTACAAAACATCTTAACTTATACTTAAAACTTTACAAGAATAACATGCTTGTTCAGAACAAAGACACCTTGTGGAATTGCAGTGATTATTGATATGATACTTGCACACGTGAAAAAAAAAAAGGCTACTTCAATAGTAAATAAAAAGTAAGAACATAAGAATGTAAGGTAAAAGGCCATTTAGTAAACCATAATCTAATTCCAATAGCTAATTAAGTTGCACTGCAATGCAGAAATTAAATCTGACTTTTGCTGGAAGACCATAAGGTCATAATGTTGCTCTATTTCCAGGAATCAGAAGAAAGCATATATAAATTTTCCTGATATTTTGGTTAATTATACATGCGCACACACACACAAAAGAAAAAAAATGAAAAAATAATATTTGCCACAACAGCCAGAAATGGTGAGTAAGAAAACACACACAACAAACTACTCCCAACATGGCAGGGTTAAAAAACGAGAACCAGAAAGTGCAAACATCCATTGTGTTTGCCAGGATTACTCTTCCCAAACCTTAGCTGTATTTTGCTTCTTTTCATTTTTTTTTTCAGAAGCAGGAAGCAACTTGAATTGAATTGAGCCATTTAAAAAATTCTGGGAGTCCTACAGCCAAAGACAAAACACAAACTGAAGGAGAGCTCAAAACCAAAGCAAAACATCACCAGATCTTTGATTTGTTTTTATATTCTGTGACAATATGTCCTAGAACTTTAGGACATAGGTTTTAAAAAAACCCAGCATTTAAGATTCAGTAGAAGATATGCAATCCAGAGATGTCAAAAATACAGATAGAAAAAAATTATACAATATTTTATGGAAACACAAGGACTGTCAGCTTGGATAAAATGTACATCATTTTTTAAGTGTCCTCAAATGATACATATGGCTAAAATTAAATCACTGATTGCAGCAACTTAGCATACTCAGTGTCTGATTCTGCAATCTGTGTGCTGAGCACTAATTCACACAGTTACTTCTGTGGACTTCAGTGGGGCAACCTGCTGATGAGGATGCTCAGGGAAGAACAGAAGAATTGGGCCTAGATAAATATTTGCTACGACTTTTAAATGTACAAAACCCATTTGGCTTAGAAAAACCACTTTAGCTTACTGCAATGTCTTTGAACTAAAGTAACAGATTCCATCTCTAGACCGAGAGCATTTATGACATGTTTGAATTTATTTGCCATTTTTCTATGCAAGCTAATGCTGATGCCAGTAAATATTTAAACTGGGAGGTAATGAAATTGCAACATGCCTTTTAGTTAAAACCAAAACCTTTAGCAGGGATTATCTGGTGCTGAATCAGAATAGTTCAATATACACTCAGCTTCAGAGTGCATTTATAAAGCTGCATTAGGGCATGCAGCACAGTATGAAAAGGGAGAGAACTAGTTTTTCAGCTGGTGTAAATCAGCACTTACATCTACAGAGCCACTTAGGGGCACATCAGCTGAAACTTCAGCCCACAGTCATCAGAAACATGCAGCCATCATTCAGTCTGTATGTAAAATTCAGTGGTGGAAGTACAGAGTGAAGTGTAATTGACATCAGATAAAAACCTGCTCTGTTAGTCTAGTTTCTGATAACACTTTTCCAGACTGTGTGGTCTAAAGCAGTTTTATGATGTGCTGTATATTGCATAGCTTTGCAAAGTACAGTATTTCCTTACAGGCAAGGATTATGGTCCATTAATCATTTCACTGGCATGATCAGTAAAAAGGCATGATGATAAAAGCTTTGGGAGTTTATCTGCATAGAGATATATTGGCAAAAATTAGTCTGGGGTTAGAGGGTTTGCTCCTTGGTGTGTGAATATTGGATTAACTCCACTGAAATCAGTACTGCTATACCAGTTTACACCAGCTGAGGAACTTGTTCTCTACCTCTGTTATAAATAAAACTTTTGTGTTGCTTCATTCATAAATTCAAGGGTAAATGCCTCCTGCCAGTGGGTCAAAGCTTCTCCATGTCCATAATGCCGTGTTGTCACTGAAGTCAATGGTGGTTTCCCTGAGCAAGGGCTGAGTCAACATACAGTCTGGTCGAAGAGCAAGTCTGCTTGCACTTATTCCAGCACTAGTCCAGAGACCTTGAACTACTTTCAGTGAGGTGAGTGCTCAGCCAGAACAAAAATGGGTGTAATTCCATTGAACTAATTGGGTTAATGTAACTGAAGTTCTGGGCTAATAAACTTCACTCCAGTATTGCTATGCCATTTTTATTAACCTGCTTCTCCTTTGATAAACAGTACTCAGCAAGCTCCGTAAGACTTGCATTATTGCCACATGACAGCAGAATTTGGTGCTATGAATTCCAGCTGAGCCAAGTTATTTTACATTTGCTTAGCTCAAAGTTTGGTCCATTGTAGTTACTGTTGTCCAATAAAACAATGAAATTCACTTCTGAATCTGACCTTCCTTCTAATTCAGAGAAGTAAATAAGTGAATGGAAATTAGGGCTATCTATACTTCAAGGGTTTTTCAACGGTACTACAACGGGGTGACATTCACACAACTGTGAGTAAACTTATATCCAGCACAGAATGCTTACGGAACTTGCATAGACAGGAACTCAGTGAAAATCAAAGAAGAAAGCAAGTTTCAAACAGCTGCATTGTCCATGCACTTGACTGTTATGACTGGCATCAGTAGGGCTCAGGTGAAGCCTGTAAGCATGAGTGGTCCAGTGGATACTACAACTTAAATTGCAACTCTGCATACAGTGGATATTGCCAGAGTTCTATGCTGTTACTTCATGCACGGCGTCTGTCAATTTGTTTGGCATTTCCAGATGCAGTGCAAGCACAAGTGAGTACTCAAATACCAGTCCCATCTGCACTTCAAAGGACCAAGACCTGAAAGCAATGCAGAGCCACAGCTCTGTTGCACCCAGGGGATGAGGTCCCCAAGTCCTGCTGGGCACAGCACTGGTGCCCCAGTACAATACAGGGCTATGTGGGGATTCATACCACAGAGACATGTAGGAGTCCAACACTCAGTGAAGGCTGAGGGAGCTCTGTGTGGCTCTACAGCCTGTGGTAGGCAATATCAGGTCACACATCACTACTTGAGTTGGCCACCGGGCCCCTGGGCTTGGTCCTTGCTGGAGATGTCAAAAGAATGGTTTAACTATATCATGACTTCAGGGAGGTGACAATGACTCTGTGACATGTGGTGGCACTCTGAGGAGGATTACGAATTGGATGGGATGGTGCCATATTCTGATTTCATAGGATACCATGGTATAGGTATTATTTCGCAGGACATAACAACAGTAATGAATCCCCTTTCCCAAGACACACATGCAGGTTAAGTTCATAATGTCAGACCACACCAACTTGCCCCATTTTCTTTAAAACCACTCTTGACATCTTTACCATTGCCTAATATGATCACAGTGCCAATGAGCTGCCTGACATTTTGCCACATACCCTGTGGTTCTGGGAACAGCTTATCATCACAGTATTTCTCCTGCAGTGCCTTCTTGTGAGGCCAGGTTTGGTTCTCATCTGACACCAGTTTTATGCAGCAACTCATCTGCACCCGAATTTGCTCTCATCTCTGTCTGTAGAGCCATGTCATCCTGGCTGTACACAAGATCTGAACTCAATCTATCCTGACTTCACCAGCTACCACCAGGAGTTTAAACTGGTGTGAGATAATCAGAATCACTGATCTTGGAAGACAAAACATCTCTGAAACAAAATGGCTTAAGTAAAGCTACTGAGTCCATCAGAAAGGCAGGTCTGACAAAGGAGAAGATGACTGCTCTCGAAGTCAGGCAGGAACATAACAGAATGCATTCAGAGAGGTTTCAATAATGGAGGAGAGCCTAACAGCCTTTAGCCTATACATATAGGCTGAACATCAAGTGATATAACTAAAGTATGCCACTAGTGAGAGATCTATATCTCTCTCTCTCATCACACAACAGAGAATGGCTATATGCATTGGTGTGTGTAGTGCTCAGGTTATATCATGAAAGCTCAGGAGGAGTATTACAAACAGAGGAATTGAGCCCTCCCAACATTAAGAAGACTTGCTTTATTTGTATTTATAAAATAGTATGTAAAATAAAGCTGGAAGATGTCATAATGACAGTGGACTGGTTTCTCATCTTCATCCCCTCTGCCTCATTCCCAGGTACTCTCAGGCGAGGTCAGGGAGGTGTTGCAAGAGGCAAGGGCCCTTTGCAATGATAGTCTTGGTCTGTACCCTGCCTACAGATGGGACATTTCCACTTGCTTCAGAACGACAAACTAAACGTCTTTGGCGATTTATTAAATATTTTGTCTTTCTTAAAATTTCAAGATACTGGTCTATGGCAAATGAGTTAACCTGAAAACCAGGATGCTGACAGCACATTCAGTTTTGACGCTGATTTCAGGGACCACAGGACCAAGACGAAAAAGCTGTTGCTACTTTTTGCCACACTTTCATTGCCTGAAAGAGACAGTAGATGCAAACAAGACTATACACAAACTACAGAGGAACATTTGAATAATGACCAGCAGTGGTAAGACTGTTTTCTGTTTACAGCTACCATCTTTTTCCTGTGCTATGAAGTAATGAAGAAGGACTTTCTGCTACAAATCCACACAGAAATCCATACACAGGTGTACAGACACACACACTCACACACATGCTTGCTTCAATGCTGTGGAGTTTCTCCTGAACTCAAACCAAAGAAATATGTTAATACTTAAGTCAGAATCCTTACCAGCCCCATTTCTGCTATCTGTTCAATTGCACTCACAAAACTAATAACTGGATTTAGACAGCATTAAATGCTCATAAACATACACTGAAAATGTTCCTTCCAAAATACCTAAAAACATTAGTGAATCTAAACTGTTATAACAGAAAAACATTATAAAATCTGTGAAATTAAAAAAAACCATGGAAGTTAAGGTCCAGATTCAATTCTCAGATTTTCTTTCTTTAGGAGGAATGAAGATTTCCAGTGTTATTTTTCAAAAAAATCTCCATATGACTATCAACAGACCTGTCCATATCTTTCAAAGGGGATAATTTATAAATGAGACAACATATTTAAGGAGAAAGTATTTAAATAATTAAAAATCCAAAGGACACGTAATAAAAAGTGAAATTAAGCTATAAGAAGCAAGCTGTGAAAGTCACCACCAACACGATCAGCAAAAAGGGCTTTCCCCCCCAACCCCTGCTCTCAAGCACCCAGCACACATCAATCACATGGCTGGAGGTACTCACTTCACTTGGAGCAGGATATTCTGCCTGTGCATATTGTCAAATACTTCACTTAAGACCTGCTGCAGCCCTTGACATGGGGGTTAAGTGCTATGCAAATGCCTTGCTTGAGCACTGGGGACTTTGCTGCCCTTGGATCTCAGAGCCATGGAGCTCCCTAAATGCTTGAGTTCAGCCCTTTACTGACCTGCTCCCCTCACTGCTGAGCTATCAGTATTGCTCCCAACCTCCTCAAGCATGGGTCACAAATGGCAATCTTGTCAGTTCTGGCAATTTTTTATGAAGCTTGTTGTCCTTCTTAAATCCCAGCTGCAGAAATCAGGAGATTACATCACTGTCCCAGTTTATCACTATTAAAAACAAATGTGTCATTCCTGGCCCTTTTCATGCTTGGAAAATGCCTGAAAAAGTGTCGTAAAATCAGTCTCAAAGCTCAGTATCCAGAAGGCAATACAAGAACCAAGGAGTTTATTTAAAAAAAAAAAAACAAAAAAACAACACAATTTTAAGCCAATCTTGTAATTTTTGGTGCTTGGTTCATGAGTTTGAAAGCCTGAACTGGGCAATGTTAAGCACAGAAATAGCAAATGCCCAAGCACAGACATGCTGCTTCCCCATGAATTGAAACAAACAAACAATCTCATTTGATTAACTCTGCTGGAAGTAATATTTTAAGGGGTAAAATGATTCCACAAAGATGACATGTTGGCAATTGAAATGAGATGAATATAGTGCCTGTAAAAGTGCAATAATCCTTAATAACTAACCCAAAAGAAGCATCATCCCCAGAGATAAGATGGTAATTCACTCTCCATATTTAATTTGTTTCTAAGCTGCTTTTGAAACAAGACTGCTAAATAGTAAGTTGGCTTGAGATCCTAGACTTGACTGCTGGACTTATTATAATCATGCCATTGATTCAGCATACATTTCAACCTAAGTCACAGGATACAAAAACAGGTGGGCTAATTCCTTAAGCTGTTTAAGCAAAAGACTGTGAACACAGGGTAAATTCAGAGATAGGAGCTTGTTTACCACAAGCAACAGGGGAAAGATAATACCTTGACTTCACTGAGTGACTGCAGTTAACTGAACAGTCCTGTGTCTGAAGACTGTCTTTCAAGACATAGCTATCCATTGTAAATGCATGGAAGGCTAGGATTTCAGTCTACATTAAAGGAACAAATAGTTACTTGCAAAAAGAATGGAAAACTCTGGCTTATGATACAACCAGCCCAACACTACTTCATCTCAAGTGCCCAACCTGTTAAAATGATTTCAAGTGTTTTGTTTTCTTTTTCTTTAAAAAAAACCCCAACCACCACCTTTCATCTACATTTCTGAGTAGTTCTCACTGTCATGGTTTTATTCATTAGCTACTGGGGCCAGAATCAGTGTGACAAATGCTGTCAGGTTCAGGTTTCAGCCATGTTACTGAAATGCTCAGAGAACAGATAAGGGTGTATCGACCACTTCAGGAACAGGAATGTGCAGATAATACAGGATGTGCATGTTCTGCAAATGTCCTTTGCAGAAAACCCTGAACTGGATGATTTCTCTAATGATGCACGTTGGCTATGTTTACAATACAGCCTTGTGGAACAAAATGTTAGGAATTATTGATTTTTAAGAAAAGGTAGTACTACAGGGAGCTAATATACAACAGCTACAGAAATGTTTGTCTTAAGTGTGCATTGGGCAGAGTCCTTAAACTGCTCTTATTGCAAATATCCAAGGCCTGCTCTAAAAATTGTAACAGTCTGAACCTTTTAAATGCAAATTTGTCCTATTTATCTGGTCACAACCCAGTGAGTAGAATCCAATAGCTCACCAGATTAAAGGATATACAGGTTTATATAGCAGAAGGTAATTGCAATTAACTAATATCTGGATGGCATTTAATACACATATTGTATTATTTCAATGAGATGAGACAGAATAATATTTACATTGCTATGAGCATTTTCTGTTTATAGAAATGGAATTTACAGTTCAGTAAGGTATGCAGGTGTTATATCAAGAATGAGATGAGACCATTTAAAGTCTTGTGAATCATTGATATAAATTCATTTTGTTTTGTTTCATGCACCAGCGCTTCTTGCAGTGGCACCAAAAGAGCAGTGCAGTTTATAACAGGGAAAAAAATAAGAGGAAAGAGCAAATGTGAAATGGTGCAATTTATTCACAATTGCTTTGAAATTCTATCTGAATTGTCTCATTATTATTCACGCATTAGAGGAATGGTCCAAAACATGACAGCATGGGTAAACAGATGCAGAGCTTGGAAAATAGGTAATCTGACTGAAGTATTCATGGCCATTATTAAACAAATGTTATATTGCTTTTGGGTAAATCTGGTGATTTTATTTAATTTGACATTGTTTTCAAGATAGCAAGATAATACTGTTCGTTTCTAATGCTCTGAAATGAACAAAACAGGTGAAAATTGATGCCACATGGAATTATAATGTTTCAACAGTAGCTGGTTAGTTAAACTTCTAAACAGTTTCATGAAGAATCTGCATACACTTATTAATGGACTTTTACATACAATATCAATGCTTAGAGTGCAGCAGTCCTGTTAAAATCTGCTTTCAGTGAGTCACTATGCAAGGAGAGATTGTTTCATGAAGAAAAATCTTGGATGAGTATTTGAGACTAAAAAGTAAAACAGAAAGAAAATTCACAGATTTAGTATAGGAATGGTAGATAAGACTAAGAAAGCTAATATTTTGAAACTGCCTAAAAAACTGCAATAAATTCTGCTGCCTACTGAAATTATTAAGCCAACAATAAACAGGAAGAATGGAATATCAAAACCTCATTGCATAGTGTGTCATCATTCTTTAATGAGGCATTCCTTCAACCTTTTACCTCTTAACACCTTTGGTGATCTTACATTATGTACCTGTAAGATATTCAATGTTCTCTTTTAGAGATTAAACCTATAGGAAGTATGAAATCTTAGGAATGTACTGAGTCAGGTAATGATGCCAGAATTAAGCGTCGAAAAGCTTGGTTCAGGTTCAGAAGATGATTTTGAATGAATAGCTATAACTTCTACTAATTTATTTCAGAAGGGACTTCTAGTATATACCCTCAAATATTTAAGACGCTTTGTACTATTTCTCAGGAATCCATATCTTCTCAAAGTGCTTTTTTGTTTTCACTTGAAGGCAGCATGGACTTAAAACAATACTGCAGGGAATGTACCGTTCCATAAAGCACATAAGGATGGCAGGATCCAGGAGACACAAGGCATAGAAAATTGTCGAAAATGATTAGATGGTACAACACATACTGCTCTTGAGTCATAAGTTTCTTTTATGGTGACTTCTACTTTCAATAGATAGGATATTAAAAAAGGCAATAAAAATGAAGTTACATGAATAAACTTCCAAAAATGAGTGGAGTTCCACCAGTGATCGTCTCTGCGCTGGTAGAGGTAGAAGAATGGGGATGTTATGAACAGGGCAGCAGTCACTACAACAAATGAGCCTCAATGCGGAGCCAGTGGAGTCCCTGGCGAACGTAACGAACCAGATTGGTCATACTGCTGTGTTGTGTTAAGGGTCCCATCACTGAGTCCAGGTCTACAAAGAACTCTGCAACACACAAGAAACAGAAGCAATCATTTCAGGCAGTGGTACCGAAATACGGGTATTACCATGATTTCCCAGTCAGTAGTAGCAGTGCAGTTAGTGAGTTCTCAAGACAGTTGTGCATATGAGCACATGGTCAGTAAGAAAGAATTTAAACAACAGTATACTTAAACAGACCAAATTAGATTATCCATGCTGGAAGTCTACCACAATATGGTATGAGTGTTTGCCAGTGGTCTTCCTTTAACTCTGATGATCAGCACTGTCAGTTCTTTGAGATTAGGTTTGCTGCCTGCATGATTTAATAGCTGGAAATCTAGCATTTCCTTTTCCATGCTGTACCCTCTCCCAAGCATGAAGGGTTAGTCTGGATCTTGCAGAAGACCTTGCTTGCTCTTTTCCCCACCCGCCAATTTCTGTTACTGCCATTGCAGCAGTTTTGGCCCTCTGCTCATCCTTCTGCAGCTGCAAGCTCCAGAGGATGCGTGTGGGATGGGAGGGGAGAAGGAAGAGGAGAGAGGGAACACAGCAGGAAAACAGCATTTAGGAGATGGGAACCTATAAGGGGGAAGAATCCCAACATTGGGATTCCGTGTTGGGAAGGGTTAACATGAGGTCATTAAACAGAGAGCCACAGTTAGGAAGCAACACACCAGTTTACTTTATGCCATGTGTTAGATGCTCTCTGAGTGAAAGACTAATCCTGTTAGGGCCAACAGACCTTTCCTAATTGCTGTCAATGGAGAGCTGAATTGTGTCCTCTATTCTCCCACAGCTTGTCTTTATGCTTGCTGGGGCACAGGCATTCCCACACACACAACACTTACACTATATTTAGGCAAGTGGGAGCCCGCTCTCAGTTAAAGCCCCTCAGAGCTCAGATATCAACCAACAATCACAGTAACAGTGGCTGAGCCCTTACACTCTCACCCTGTCTAAAATCCAGTGCCCGGCACTCAGCCAGCCAGCACTGTATTGGCTGCACTTCATGAGAGCAGATGCCGGGTACAAAATCATTATCAGCACTTTCTTCAGCGAGTAAGTGCTGCTTTGAGGTCTTCTATCCAAGTATTGACAGCCTGACCCTGGTCAGCTTGGGAGCTACAGCAGTATCAGAGCACAAAGTGATTTGGCTGGAGGCAAGCATAATGAGAGCTCAGGGCTAGCACTAGAGCTGTTCAGATGCTGCAGCCAGCAGCTACTTTTAATCTTCCTTCTTCTGTCTTTTATTCCCCTCCTCCAGTGTAAAATCAATACATTTAGAAGTGAAATAATGCACTCTCTTGCTTGAATTCTAGAGATCTCATTCTAGGCTCAAATAAATAATTGCTTTGTACACTGAAAATTCACTTTAAAGTCTAATTTCAGTTTAAGATTTCTTGAAAAAACCACAAGCACTGAAGCTACTTATTAAATTTATGCATGAGAGAACAGGTCTTGCTCACTACCGAGCTGATAGTTTTCTACTGTAGACAAAAAGTGCTGCTATGTTTTGAAGCTTAAAAAAATGATCTGATCTTGCAAAGTCACCTGAGAGTTTGATACTGTGGATGGTGAACACCCCTCTAGGTGATCCAACACAAACCAGCCCATGGGCTTTGGGAAGTCTGCAGTTTAGTATGGCCTGATACAGATGCAGATTTATGACAAACTCCATCTATTCTCCCACATACTCTCAACTCCACTGATCAGGTAGAATTCCACCAAAAGTACATGGCAGTATGGTCCTGCCTTCCTTTTCAAACCAGATCAGCTTGGCCAGTCACAATTTTGCTGTTCTCCCTCTTGCAATGCATTTTTATTTTAATGGCACATCTTTTGTCAGGCTGACAAAGAAAGGCTTCTGTCTGCTGCTCTGAGCCAGCTGGACATGAGTCAAGTGCAAACTGTGAGCGTGCGGGCGTACTCAGAGGAGCACAAAACCTAAGTCGACAGCCATGGACAAGGGGAGGCTGCACAGCTCCCACAATGTAGAAGAAATCTCTTGTGACTGCACAGCCATGACCTAAGAAGCATCTATGATAGCAGTAAGACCCAGAGGTAAAGGCTATTAGGCCACATTTTTATACCCATCCCAATTAGCTCATCAGGGACATATTCTTGGGCAAGACACCCTGTGTTTCAGAAGACAACAGAAACAATGAGAACGGACCAGAAAAAAACACAAAAACGACTGGATCTGTTTTTTTTCTTTTTTAAAAGGAATTTAATTTTTATCTTAATCATGGTTTCTTTGTGGGTTTGTGTTTGGTTTTGAGACCATTCTTATTTCAAGGGAAAGGGGGGAAATTTCATTTTTTATAATGAACTGACTGTTTAAACTCCTGAGAGAGAGGCCAAGAGATCTGTCCTGTACTGGAACTCAAGGCAGAGTCTGGGGTTGCACTACCCTGTTTGATGTCATGGGGCATTTCTGAACTCACAGTCCACATGCCAGTGTACCAGAGCTTGGGCACTGCGATGCTGGTCCAGCTGGCAAAGGTGGACTAGGCATCACTATGGGGAAAGGAATGAGTCCTGTCCCAGCAAGATAGAGGTGCTTTGAATTATTCAAGAGGTGCAGATGACATCTACTAAAACAACTACAGTTAGGTTCATGAAACACTGCAATATTTCTCATGTCAAAGTATCTTAAATATCTCCTTCTGTAAAGAGAATCTATCATATGATATGATGAAGACCTGTGGTTCTCATATACTTTTTGTTACACCATGAATTTTTCAAATTGTCATTTAATTGTGTTAAAGCATGCAACTTTAAATCAAGTATTTAATTAGAAATGAGGTATCTTTCCAGACAAAATGTAAAGACAGGCACGCTATAGCATGTATGAAACTCTGATCTCTCTCCAATGGTTTATAATACTTAAATGAAATTTGAAGTAACACAAACTTTCCATTCCCTGTAATGTGTCTGCAGTTTGTGAAACAAGATATAAAAGAACAGGTCACAACCCTACATGTCTTGCTGATTTGAGAAACCCTTACTCATGCGTCCGGTTCCACTAAAGTCAAATGGACTGCTCATCTGAATAAAGAGTATTCCTATACGGCTTTGCAAAATTGGGTTTATTTGATCGTAAATCAAAATGAGAACAAAGGAGAGTGTAGGGAGGAAAATGCAGAAAAAGAGTCAGCAGGTTTTTTCTCATCCAGCTCTAGGACTGATAACAGCAGTGGCTGGGTACATTTTCTGTCTGTTGGCTGAATGCCTAAGCTATTTTGATTCAATACCAAGTAGAACATTTAACAACTCCACAACACACAGGGCTAATTACAAGATTATCGCCATCTCTTTCTCCTATCAGGGCATCCTTCTGCATTCCCACTGTAACATTCTGCAGTACATTTGACAGGGAATCGCTTTCACATTTTGTGAAAATGGATGCAGCTATGGAAAAAATCCAAAATGACTGCACTGCTACTAAATTAATCAATGCGAACAAAGACAAGAAGCAGTGGGGAGGACTGGACAGAACTTCTATTATTGTTCCTCATCCAGGGATAGATCATTATGACCCACCATTCAGACATAAAACTCTATAAATCTCAAGCTCAGTTTCTTTAAATCAGTGGAAATTTGCCACTGACATTAATGGGAGTAAGATCAAACTGCATACAGCAAGCACATTTGTCAGGACAAGTCAGCCATCTGAAATCCCACTATAATTTAAGAGAATGAGCCAACTCATGATGAGAATATTTCCTAGTTAGGCTCTGCACCTCTAGTGTCAAAGAAGGCTTTCTCAGTGATTTGTGTGAGCCCAAAGCTGGAATCTGAATAATTGCATTACCATGGGGAAGTTCACAGCTGGCCAGCAATAGGCCAAATTTGTCCTTTAGTTATATCTCAGGCACTCCATTATATTTGATACAACCCAGCCACAAACTGCTTGCTAAAAGTCCTTTGAAAAGGCTGTGGTAAAGACTCACATTTTGTTATTAGGAATAAACAAGCAGATTTGCAATCCAGCCCTAGGAGAGTCAAGGTCATGCCTTTCAGTGGACATCTCCTAATCGGACTCCCTGCATAAACATAACATCTAATGTTTGCTTATTATCCTAGCTAGCATTTTATAGTCTTAAACCCATTGACAGAGCAGTCTGAAAATAATCTCAGTGCTCTACAAGAAGTTGAAACTGTGAACGAATTTGCAGACTCAAAAGCTTTCATCACTTGGGGCTCATGTTCGCTACATTATTTGCCAGCTGCTCTGATAACCCCATGTTCAGAGTGTTACACATCCCCCTCTGTGCTTGACAAGAGAAGATACGCATTGGCTACAGCAACCAGCAAGCAGATTTGGTCTGTTTGCTCAAGCTGTCACAGTTGTGCTCTTAGATGCGGTGGCTCTGGGTCCAAATGCAGAGAATAGGGAGGAAACTAAAGCTGGTGAGCCAAAGGGAAAAGGAAAAAGCAGAGTGGGGCACCTTTGTTCTCCTTAGTCAGCTTGTCAGCCATGTCCCAGTGCTCGTAGCTCCGCAGGACGTTGTTGGTGATGTTGACGTGGCTGGCAGCCATGTGGTGGATGCGCTGAGGGATGGTGATGGTCCCCGCCGAGGAGGAGCCGGCCGTGCCTGTGCTGCTTCCAGCAGAGCTGACAGGGGACGGGCTCAGGGACATGGGCGATGGTGTTTCTGTGCTCCTGGGAGAGGTAAAGGAAAGTAAGTCCCCCACACACCCCCCACTTCACTGCCATCCTAAATGCACTTGAAAAATTAACTCTGCACCCCAGTCAGGGGAGAATGTGCGGTGGTATCTCTTGATTTTATGAGGAAGGAGAGCTTATAAACTGGGAGCGGCTGAAAATAAAAAAGGATTTAATTTTCCCTTTAAATGAACTTGTTATTTAAAAAAAAAAATCTATCATAAAAATAGAGCAATCTTTCAGAGAAAGAAGCATCCCAGAGTCGTAATGATTTTTCTACCTGCTGCCAGAAGCTGCAATGGCAGTTAGAAAACACTCAATGTGCAATATTGGCTTATTATCAAAGTATTTTCTGGAAACCACCATGACAGTTTGCTCCAAAAAACAGTCACCACAATAAGTAAAAAGAACATCTTAAAAGCACCCTGCAGAGCAGTATTAGGACCCGAGGGTACTGTAAGATTATGGGTATCTCTATAGGATTCTTTAAGGCTATGGAGATTTGTTCTAATTGCCTACAGTTCATCTACACAGTTCTGTACAGAGCAGTGTTTTAAGTTACCTACTTAGTGTGGCACTAATGTTCTAATATAGATTTTCCTTTAATTCTAACACCAGCAATTAGGAATCACCTGCTGGCTGCAGGCAGTGTGGCGGTCAGCACTGCAAGCCCTTGTTTAGAGCTGTGCACTGCTGAATGCTCACAAAACAGCTATTCTCTTTGAACATTTACAGAATCATAGAATTGTTCAGGTTGGAAAATACCTTTTCCAACCAAGAAAGGCACAAGTTTGTGCCAAGAAAAGCACAAGATTCCTTTTTCTGGAACAGAGTAGGCGATATGGGATACATCATACAGTCACCCCAAGACAAAGATCATTTAGTCCAACCATTAACATGGTGCTGCCAAGCTCACCAATAAATCATGTTCCCAAGTGCCACAACTACACATCTTTTAAGTACCTCCAAAGACGTGACTCAACCACTTCCCTGGGCAGCCTGTTCTAGTGCTTGATGACCCTTTTAGCGGAGAAGTAATTCCTAATCTCTAATCTAAACCTCCCCTGGTGCAATTTGAGGCCAATTCCTCTTGTTTTATCACTTGTTATTTGGGAGAAGTAACAAAAGCTACCTTTCAGTAGATCGACACTCCTGCCCAACTTGGTGTCACCTACAAACTGACTGAGGGAGCCCTCGATCCCCTCATCCAGATCATCAATAAAGATATGAAACAGGACTGGCCCCAGTACCGAGCCCTAGGGAACACCACTGGTGACCAGCTCCAGCTGGATATAACTCCACTTGGAACCACTTACCTAAAGGAAAGCATTCTATTTGCTGTGGAATACACTTGTGATGCACAGCCAAGAGACTCTTGGCACTCTCTGTGTGAAGCAAAGATACCAAAACCCTCCACAAAGGGATGTTGAAACCCTTCTCTTGACAGGCGGCTGCAGATGCCTCAAGCTGTGCAACAGCATCAAGATTAAACAGACTCATTACAGGACTGATCCAAAGCCCAGGATAGAAGGGCTCATTCACTTGGCTTTACAGGGTGCCATCAATGGTCCTGCATGGGCACAGACTTGCTGTGCTGACACCTCACACTGCAGGACAAATTGCCACCGTGGTGCAGCCTTGGGCTGAAAGGCATTGATGGCAACAGCTTTTGCTGCAGATTTTTCCAGCAGTGCCCTGCTATTGCCTGTGCTCTTGTGCTACATTCTTTTTCCAGAGCTAGAGACCACATTGATCTGGCAGCTAGTAGCTTTTTACACATCTTATGTGTTAAAGTTTAAGCATATCCTAATGCACAAATGTTTTATTTTGAAGTCTCAAAACATCTAGGTTACCTGACATGCCACAGTGTCTTTAATGCACAGAAGAGCTGATCTATACTAGATTAGGTCTGGGAGCAGCTAAAAATGATAAGTATCTGAGGAGACCAAAAGTACTTTGTTAGAGCCACTTAGAACAAGCTGACGCACTTCTGCCAAATAAAGCACATTGTTCATTGGATTTACCCTGTTGTGCACAGCCATTATTACTGTGGTGAGTCTACTAAATCTCTGTATTTTGTGCTTTCTGTCGCTAGAGGTGGGAAACATTTCTGTAATGAAACCAGGGAAAATTTGTTTCATTGCCAGCCTGGAACCTGAGCCAACTTCGTAGAGGTTCACAACCCTTTCAAACAAGAATAGACAGAAATTCCAGTAAGCCCAACGGAGATTTTTGATGGTTTGAGATCCTGAGCACACCGCGCTTCATGGCAATGGATTAGTTTTGCTTTGTTAAAAAAAAATACCCCACTGTTAATCTGTTGAAATTACCCCACTGTTTCCCCATTCTGCACCAGGCTGCTGATCCATCTCCAGTGGTGCCATGCCCTGGATGGTGTTTGGTCTCTCCTCTGTGGTGTCTGAATTCTCTTCCCATCTCGTACAAATTTGCAGGGGAATAAGAGGAAACTGTAGAGCGAGTAGCCCTGGGCAAGGCAGAGGACATGCTGCCAGTGGCAGCACCAGGCCTGTGACAAACCTGGGGGCAACCAGGAGACACCTGAGATATAGAGGAACACTGAGCCAGCTGGAAAGCTTTTCTTCTGAGACTCCAGACCAGGGGGATAGAAGACCTGAGTGTGGACTGTGGTCACAGGTCACACGTGTCACAATAACGCTGTTACAACATGGCCTTGTCATGTTCAGTTACTCTCACATGTCAAGTGCTTCCTTCTCTGAATAAAAGACAGAGATGTGCACTTCCAGAGCTTTGCCTCCTTATCTCCAAAGTTAGTGGGAAGAGACTGATCAGCTGGGTGTTACATTAGAAGTGATGCTGACCTGAAGGCTGGGTTTTTGCTGCCTACTTTTTTGCCAGACAAGAATTTTCTCCTCCAGTCAAAACCCACTTATTCTAAATCCTGGTCATCTAGTACATCCTTTAAATAGCGAGGGAGATGTCATCCCTGCAGAGCACACACTTCATAGGGGTCTATTGTAGGACAGGAATAAAAGGATAACTTCTGCTCCATGAAATGTTTATGTACAGCCGCTTCTTAAGGAACAAGAGAGATGTAATGCTCCAGTGGTCAGTTCTGTCACTAAAACTTTATGTAAACCTTTAGGTATTTTTACTCTAATAAAAGGTTTCACTGACATTTAAAAGCCTCAAAAAACTGGCATATAATTAATAATTTAATTTAGTAGTTGCTTTTCCAGTGTTAAAGTATCCTTTGCATTTTATTTAAAGTGGGTTTGTATTTAATTACTAGTTTGTGTTATAATCTTAAATATCTGCATACACACATATTCATATCTGGGGGGTATATATATGTATATCTACATTCCAAAGTATTTTGAATTACCTAAGACAATATTTTCCTTTAAGGAAAATGTTGGGATATTTGGTTTTGCACTGACTGAAAACAAAGTCTGTTTGAAAACTTCAATTCTTTGTGTGCTAAACGTCAACCTCTTCTACAGTTTTATTACCTTGTTTCCTTGACATGTCTAATAGTCATTTCTTCTGAACCACCAGAAAGAAACCATTAACAATAATCATTTTCACCTAGAATTTAGTCTACTCAAATAAAGATGGAAAGAAAGGTGAAGTCCTTCACCTTTGTTTTACCTATATCTATATGATGAGGAAGGAGCAGGAGAAATGGTGACAGGTGGCAACAGACATTGTCAGAGAAAGGCAAGGAGCAGCAATGCACCTCCATTGAACAGCAGATCATAACTGCATTACCTTGACTTCATATCTGAGGTGAGGGTGTTTTAACATTAGTATAAAGTCACTGATAATTGGCTGACTAAGTGCCTTCACATTTTCACCACTATAATACCTTCAGTTTTATTAAACAGCACTTACCATATATCAATGAAATATTCATTGGTCTTTCACTGCTGAACGAATCATTGAAAAATCATTGCAATGAAGGTTAACTTTACTTTGGCTTCCTAAAATGACATGGTACTTGCTAGCTAATTAACAGATATTTTTATGGGCTTCATTTGGCTTGAGAAGCAAACTGTCAAAGAATTCAGCACACACTCACCACAGCTGATTTTAGACTTAAGGGGGCTTTGCACAGATGCAGGTGTGTTTCAGCTCTTCCTTCCCACCCACAGTGGATGGCTCACATGGGTACCTGATTTAGCCTGGTTGGAGCCCCTCTCCCCCACAAGCCCAAGGCAGCTTCATGATCATTTCTTTAGGCCAAAAGAACATTTTCTACCTGATATATATTTTAAATACACTTGCAGCTCCCCAAACACTGATCCCATGGCCTGTTCTTTGCCTTTAGAGACAGAAAAACATTTCCCCCCCTTTTGGAACCACTAGTTTTCAGACAGAAGTACTCAGCAGAAAATACTCACTTTCCATTGCCGCCCCAAGGTGAGGGGGCCTGTGAGGCTTTTGAAGAGTTCTGTAAGTACAAAACCAAAATGTAAATACAGGTGATGCAAGTACATGAATACTGATGACAGAAGGCTCAACACTCCCCATTTTCATTGCAAGAGCTACAGTGCATGTAGCAGAACAGCTCTGCACATCAGTCCCATAATTAAGTGGCTGGTGGATGATTGGTAGGTTCCAACCAGTAGCCTGAAAGTCACTTGATGGAAGAGGGAACAAGTTCCAGTTAAAGCAGATGTAGGTCACAAAGAAGTGGTTTAATTACCACTGAAACTTATTCTACAAAGTCAGTTCTTTAGAGTGCAAATGACTGCTTATCATTAGGGGGACCTTCAATATTTTAATAAGAAACAGAAAGAATTTGGCTTAATGCCTTAATGAAATAAACCCCTCCCAAATTGCTAGGGAAGGGGGTTTGGGATTCAGATAGTAGTATAAATAAAATTTCTGGTAAGGATCTGCTTGAATGTTCTTGTTTTTATGTATTTTAGTTGCACAAATTGACTTTCCTTACCTGCTTACTCATTCTGCCTTTCACGTCTGTGTAGCACCTTGTAAAACCCTGTACAAAAAGATTGCCGAGCAACAATAAAGCCCAGGTTTTTCCAGACTTGCTCAGACTGAGTGGTATTTTATTTTCCATACAAAGTGGTAGTATCAGGGTTGAGACTATCTATGTGTGCTCTCTGAAAACAATCACTCAGCTCCCTTGCTAAGAAGTCAGCACGCACAGTGAAAATTCAATCAAATTTTACAAGTTCTCTGCAGAGTATTACCATTATTACAACGCTCATCCAGTTACTGTAATTGCTATTTTGCATGGGAGGCACAGAGATTCAGTGGAGCACAGAGCCCACCCTTGACTTCTAAAACACAGCTAACAGCCCAACAGTCCTGAATAAAGCAGAAAACACTGTCCAAACCACGACACTGGCCTGGCTTGTGCACTCTGCACACTGCATTTCATAAAAGATGTGAGCATGAGACAAGAGTGTTTTGCAGCACAGAACATACTTAGTGTATATTTTTACCACCCACTCATATGTAGGAAGAGGGAGATCCTAAACTACCCTGGAAAGTGTTCAGGATGAAGAGGAAGCTTTGATGTGTGGTTCTGCTGTCTGGAAATTGTTCTCAATATTATCTGGAGACAAATAATAGATCTGTCAAGATTAAGACTAGATCTCAGTTGGAGGTAGTTACTTGATAATGAAAATATTTACCAAATATCTTTCAATGACTACTGAAAAAAACATTTTCAAAAACTCTCCCTCAAACTTTCATGGGAAATACATCAGAGGATGTCACTTTTTCTAACCTTAAAAGGTTTAATTTCAATTTTAAAAAACTATCACTTTAGTTATACTTTACTCTAAGTTGTGTCTAAATTTCAAAATTGCCATCATGCGTAAGTGGCCATTTTCTGTCTTAAAAAGTCAAAAATATCAATTTGACTCTTTTAATTGGAAATTAATCAGAATCAGTTCTGTCCACAAATGGTTTCAATTTGGACAAAGTGGCATCTGTGAGGAAAAATATGAAAAACCATTCAGCCAAAAAAATTCCTCTCTAGCTCTGCTGTAAACAGTGGGCTGCTTTTCACGGTTAAAACTGTAAAATTTTGAATAACAACTCTATTCAAACACTTAATCTGTTTCATTTGTATTACAGATTCTTGCTAGTGAACACAGAGAACATGGTGCAGCAATACAAAACTAACATGTAGTTAATAGCTCCCATTCTTTTCTTTTCTCCTCCTGTGCCTTTATTACAAAACACAGAATCTGTACATATAATCTGCATATACTCAAACACTACTTCTAGCAAATGAATTACAGCTTCAACTGGATACCTATACCCAGCATTCCTGATTTGTCTATTTCATTACATTTTAATTTTTTTCTCTTATTTTAAATGACATTAAAAGACACTTTCTCTGTGCGGACACAGTAAAATGGTCTTATGCTGGGAATAGTAATATATTCTCCAATGTACCTATTTGCACAGCTAGAGAGGTGGATTCAAGAGAAGCAAATCCCCCTTACAACCTCTTCTTTTTTTTTTTTTTTTTTTAAATCATTACTTTCTGCAGGAAAAGTTTATCAAAATAATTTGTCTAATAATCCTTTCTTTAAGGGACAATCTACATTCATCATGGATAAAATCTGAAAGGTATGGAATACATTTCATGAAAATGCTGAGGTTACAAATGTGTAATTCAACTTAAATTAGTTTTGCAAATCCCTGAGTGAAAACTCCATGAGCACAACAGAGGCACTCCTAATGGTGGCAAGAGAGCTTCCATTTAAACACAAGATCAGGAATAACATTACTGAAGTTGCAGAGATACAAACAGAGAACACAGAGGAAGTCAGGACTATGGTTGCTTGCATGATAGTACTGGAGTTTTATACCAGAAGGACCATTTTATCAGTATTTACATGAAAATATTAAAACTGCAGTGTCAGAGGTTTTACTGGTTTGCAGTACCAATATGTCAAAGCCTGGAACAAATTCACAGAGGCTGAAAACACCAAGAAAAAAAGACTGATGGGCTGACAAGGCAGTATAATTACATAATTATAGAATAATACGTAGTAATAAAGTACAAGAATTAATGCATGCTTCAAATAGCATTAACCAGTAAAACATAAATATCAAAACCTTGGCAGAGCTGAAGAAAGATTCTATTTTTCTCTTAATCTAGGAACAGTGAGGATTTGTCATTCTTACACTGGGTAAACAGCATTTGACAAGGTAAAACAAAACATCCCCAAGTCATGACAATCGGATCTCCACTCTATTTAAGGTAAAGAAAAAGCCTTAAAGATGTAGTTATAAAGCAATTTGAAGTTCCACAGGAATAAAAGGAGAAATCTCTGAGACTGCAACAAGCATTATCAAATCTCACTGAATTTAAAATCTAATCTTAACTAGCTACAGCCTAAATAATTGCTTTATTATGGTTCATTGGGGGTCAGTTCATAATCACTTGCACATTGAAACCTTGAAAGAATCAGGTTCCTTTAGAAACTTGCATAAACATTACATGGTGTTGAGAATAATGTTATTTTACTAGAATTACTGAGTATGGTCCTTTGAATCAAGTGACTAATCCAAAAATCCCCTAAATCACTTCTGTCCCCACTCCCTGGCAGCCATCCTGCCTGCATTTCCCAGAGGAGAGGTGAAATGTGGGACTTTTAAGTCACGCATTTATACTTGTGAGAGCTCTCACTGCTGGTATGAATTTCATTTCATATCAATAAATTAAACAGAATAAAGATTACCTTAAAATATTCCATCAGAGATCTGGAGTACTTCATAGCATGGTCCTTCTTTAGTTTAAACATTCTCAAGTAGAGAAGTGATAAGCATCGGTAGCTGTGGTAATTACGAAAGGATTATGTTAATTCCATTGCTTAATGAAACCTATAAACTGTAAAAAAAAAAAAAAGCTGACCTATATTTGGTAGTTTCTGTTCTAAGGTTAGATTTTGAAACATAAGCAAATGGAGAATGAAAAAAAAAGTGGTCAAAAGCATTAAAATCCCATCTTGATAGGAGTATAAATTAGAAGAATAAATGTTTAGTCAGCTGCTGAAGAAATCCATTAGTTATCCTTTAATAGTTTAATGGAAAACAAGAATAATGATCTTCTGTAAGCTGCTTAAGTAATTCAGTACTTTTAAAGTCCTCCTTAAGATTTTAGCTGCTTCTGTCATTGTCGCAAAGGGACTTACCATAAAACTGCTAATTTCTTGTCCCCTTCTGTGGCAGAAGAGCCTGTGAAATTCTTAAGTCTCATTGCATACCTTGTCAGAAAGGTGAGAAGAAATTGAGAGTTAAGATGTTTCAAAGAATACTAGTAACACTGAAAAATAACAATCACACATAGATATTCTTCTCTAACTGCAACAGTTAATGGTCACAGTGTTGTGTAACAGCGAGATCAATGCAAAATTCAAAGAAAGCACCACTTAAAATCTGGAAGGTTAAAGTAAATCACCAACCAATTTTCTGGGCCAACAAGGTGAACTATTCTTGGGCATATTAATGATATTATATCCAGCCAACTAGGCTGAGTCCTGCAAACATTTGCAATGAGTATTGGGCAGAAGAATATGATCTTGGCCCTATATGTACTGAAGCGTAAAGTAATATATAATAAGATTTTACATATAATACTTTGGGAATGAATAATATCTTCAAAATACTTCTCATA
The DNA here is from genome assembly GCA_013390005.1 of Calyptomena viridis. Classification (NCBI taxonomy): domain Eukaryota; kingdom Metazoa; phylum Chordata; class Aves; order Passeriformes; family Eurylaimidae; genus Calyptomena; species Calyptomena viridis. The sequence goes on along the minus strand of WEIV01028635.1, from coordinate 457,066 downwards.
AATGCTTCCTCTAAGCTTTTAATATATTTTATATAGAAAATGGTTTTAAACACAAGAAAGGTCATGTTCACAGCGTTTTTAATTCTTGGGTTCATTAATTTATGAGTCTTGTGTACTTGCTCTTCCCTCTCTATTTAATTACTGCTGTCCAGCATTTGAATGATCAAATATTGAGAATTCCTACCTCCCCTGTCTTTTTTTTTTTTCCCCTTAAACTGAGCACACTCCATTCCATGCATTTAGTCTCTTGAAAATCAATTCATCGCATAAAATCATTGTTCTGAGCCCTAATGCAATTTCACAGGTACTTGTGTTGGAATAAGTAATAGGGTTCAGTGTTGCGTAAGAAAGTTTTAAGGTATTCAGGCAGTCTTGATGAGTCCTCATTTACAAGGAGGTAATGGAGTGCAGGCAGGCTGTGCTGCTCTGGCTCTGCCTTCCTCCCACCACCCCCATCATCAGTCCCCAGCTCTCAGCTGTAACACACCACCTCATGTGCTTCCTCCACATCCCAGCTCACCTGCTCTTTGGTATTGTTGTTTTAGTTATACTGAATGAACCACATCAAACACAAAGATATATGTCTCTTTGTGATTTTAAGTGTTATGTTAGGGATTTTAGCATTACCATTAACTCAAAATACATTTGACAGTCAGATCTCTGATATTCTCAATCTCTTTGATGCTCCACTTGCTTTCACAAATAGGTGTCTGATGCAGATACTCAGGACAGATGTAGCTAATGCAAAAGTGGGAAATTATGCCTCCGATAAAGGGAGGAGTAAAAGTGAGAAAAATCTTCTATTTGTTATCTCACAATAAAAATCTATGTTAACATCAGCAGCCACACTGAGGCAGTGTGTGTGCACAGCCCCACACTTGGCTTGTATACACAGCACCCACTGTAGCCCACAGGAATGATGACTGTCCATGGAGTTTACTGAGTCTGCACCAGCCTGCTGCACACCTGGGGTCACTTCTTGTCCATGTCTGACCATCACTGGCAGCAATTAAACAGGCAGATCAGTCTCACTGGCTGCTACAAGATGGTGCATGCAACAGTTGGTAAATTAAAATGCACCTTTGGTTGTAGGAGGTGGAATTAATCTCACCTGACTTTAGCTATTTGGATATTGGACATCTACTATAACAAAGTTCTCCAGATTCATCCATAGCCAAAAGCAGTTCCAAAAGCAGTTCAGGTGCTGCTTCCATGCCAAGGTCTATTTACCATGCAGCCTGCAGCAGGACTGTGTATGCTGAGGAGTGCCAGTCTCTCCAAGACACAGCCATGCACTCAGCTAACTCCATCCAGCACTAGCACTGCAGGGGACCTGCAGGTATTGCCCATTTGTGAGAGACTCCTGGAGCTGCCATTCTCTGACTTCAGTGGTGCATTCCTGGATAAATGAAGATTTTTGGTTCATGCACTCTGAACAGATAGACTGCTGGACAGAGGTGCAGCATTTCCACTGTGCTCTGTGGTTTTCTTCAAAAACAAAAATAAATGCGGGTTCCTATGAAGAAGCACTCCCTTCTTTAAAGAACATTTTTTGAAATACAATTTATCCTGCCATGCAACTGCAGTTATGTAGTTCAGGACACACAGTACTGAACTACCCACTACAAGAGTGCAGGATGAGTTTTGGTACAGCAGAGCAGAGAGGCTCCTCCTTTTCTAAGTCCTCTGCTCTCCAGGGTTTAATGTGGATCAAATGTTGAATGAACATAATTTTTTTCTTGAGTGATCTCTTTAGATTTTCTTCTTGTCCTTATGAAGTGTGGAATGTAAAAACATGTTTTTAAATATTTAACAGGCATATTATTTACCTGAGAAAGAGCTTCTTAAGATTTGATACATTTTATTATGCAAATACCTACTTACTCAAAATGTAAAACATGCATTATCTTGGCAGTCCCTAATAGCTAATCTGGCATGTTAAAACACCACTGTTGTCATATTAAAAACAAAATATTTAGGGCCTGATTTGCCTCCTTTTCTTTCTCTTGTGCAAACTTCTAGTAATTACACCAACATTAACAGGGATATTCCCAGCATACACCAGGGAAAGCAAAGGTGCATCACAATGAAGAGGAAAAATCCTGTTGTTCTATTTACAGGTAAATTTACTCCTGCTTGATTTCACTTTGATAATTTGCTCAAGTAAAGCAAACAAGCCCTTAGTTACTCAGGAGACCATTATTTCTACGGAGACAACACTATGAAACAGCTATAAGGAACAGTAGCAGATTTTGAAATAGTAATTCAGACTTCTTGTTCGTAAGTAAAGGCTCTCTAATCCATACTCTAGCCTATGAATTTACAAAACTGTATTAAATTAATTCAGCTGGTTCACATTTCTTTCCCATTAAAAAAGACACTGTTTTCAATACAATACATGTGGAAGCTTCCTCTCTGGCTGTGATCTTATGTCCCAAATTTCAGCTTTTTTCTTTTTTTTTTTTAACAGCCAAGTTATAAAGCTCTAAAACAAGGGTTTGTAATAGAAATCCTGATAGACTCTCTTTAATGTTTTGAATTATAAAACTACACCTTTTAAAAGACAAGTGTCATTGCCAAACAGTGAAATTACTATACTTTACTTCCACCCACTACATTTCAATTTTAATTTTATGAATATTGCAAATTATAACACTCACATTATAACCTCTAAAGGGGATAATTTATAAAAGCAGTGTCCATCAATTATAAATTTTCCATGACATTAATAAAATGGCAAGAACTAATTATGATGACTTCTGAGATGAAGATGCCTTGGACAAATCATTAATACGTTGAAATGGTATTTTTTAAAACATAGCAGGTTCTAATTATGACTGAAATGAGATGATGAAAATGATCACAGAAAGGACATTAACCTGATGAGTTCCACAGTCTCTGAGTACATGGTGTATGGAGATTTAGCTTCTAATGGATCTCGCTCCATAGCGTTCCCGCACTCGATGAAGGAGAGGGCAGCATCAGCATAATTCACTGCTTTACCGAACTTCTCCAGCTGCAATGGGAATGACACCGTCAAGAAAATCCTTCAGCTTTAATTTCTAGGTAGGCAGACTGTTATACAATGAAACACCAACATTAGGATGAAAGCAAAGCAACACTGGTAGTTAAGAATGATTTCATACAGTAGTTAAGGCAGGGCCTATGCTTTTACCAAATCTTTGCAGGTAGTGTGTGGCTGGATGCTCCACAGAGGAAAGTCAATGTATGTCCATTGACATGCATGGATTTACACAGGCAAAGAGGGGCTCTAAGCATGTTTGAACACACCCATATTGCTCCTTGATAGATGAACTAAGTTTGAATGTCACTATGCAAGGGTTAAGTAACAATTCCATGCCATTTGTCTGATGTCATATTCTGTGTTAACTGTTGATCAGAAAAAAAATCTCATCACTTATGTGATGACTGAAAGAGCAGGAAAAAAAAAAGGGAGACAATATAGCACTGATAAATATTTCATTTTAGTACGATTTTATTGCAAAAGGTTTTAGCCCTCATAATGGTTGTGATTAAACTGACTTAGACATACTGATTTCTTTTTTTATGTGTAATGAATATTATATATGACATTTTTATAGTACGTATTTTATAATAGTATTTAACATTTTCAGTTTCTGATAGCTGGATGTAAGAATTCTACTAATGTGGCATTTGATATAGGTGATACAATATACTTTAAATAATCTAAAAATTTCTTTCCATGTCTCTATCAAAATATTTTTGAAGCATCTGCATATGTTTACATTCATAAAACTGAAGCCTGTTTTAGCAACATATTAAGCATAAAATTTATTATTGGTCCAAAATAACAGTATATTTGTGGGTCCTTCTAAGCCATCTTTATAACTACTTCCCTCTGCACACTTTTAATTTCAAGTTCTGCTCTTGTACATTGATTACATACAAAGCCTTTGTACAATTCTTGGGGTTTAACTGAATGGTCAGAAAAGGGGAAATGTTTCTGACTGCTTTCTCTTTATTCCAATGGCTGTTTCTCAGCATATTCTTCAAATTCATTTTTTCACTTTGAAAGAAGTTCCATTCATTTTGGAAGACAAAAAGCCTTCCAAAGATGACTTTTTGTGGTATGAAAAAAGGAATCTGGCTGCAAGCGGATTTAGTACAGACACAGAGTTTGAGCCAGAAAAGGGATCCAATCCTGTGGAGTAGGTGGAATTACTCCAGCTCATCACATCTCAGTTGGGAACACAGTGAGGTCTCCAAAATCTCTTCCATATGGTGCAGTCAGTTGCCACTGCAACAGCCCACCCAAATTAGGTGATCCCTTTCTGCAGCCCCAGACAAAGGCAGGTTTCTGTGGGGTCACTCCTGTAAGACATGAAATGCCCTGCCCTTCACCAGAAATCTATTTTCCCTACAAGCTCAGGAACAGCATTGCCACAAATCTCATTAACATTTGCTGACACATTTTGAGGTCACATGCATTATCTTTCTAGCCGCTGCAACACATCTTTCAATGCTGCCTGTGCTTTGTCATGTCAGCACCAAGTAACCAGCAGCAATTGTTTCCATAGGACAAGTAACACTACAGGATTGCACAGCAAATGTGTTACATGGAGATAATTTGCGTGCAGCTGCACTGGGTGGGAGAAAAAAAAGTTGAGATCTAAATAGTGAAAAAAAAAAGCAGATTCTTTGTTCATGGGTATTTATGTCTGCCAACAAGTTGATTGCAGTGGATGGCCTCACAGCCCACCAGGGCACTCGGGTGTCAAAGGCAGCAGTGGGATGTGTCCTGCCTGCTCCTCTTTCTCTTCTGCTTGAGAAACACCCCTGATTCTGCGAGGCACAGGCAAAGGTAAGAGGAAAGGAGACAGGTCAACACACTCTGAGTGCATGAAGCTGTGGAGGGAGGTGGACTGACATGGCATGTTGAGATCACGGGGAGCCTGAGCCTGTAAATATTTGCTGGTGTGGAGCAGGTACCCCTGTGCCAGAACCATGTGCATTTTGTTTAAAGGTCACCCAGCTGTGGGAGGTGTTGTCAGCCTGCTCCTGCCAGCCCTGCCTGCCTGAGCTCTGCCAGGAGCCAGGCTGGAAGCCATCAGGCCACCTCCTGTAAATGGGCACGTTGGGAGGGAGGACTGTTACCTTACTGACAGTCACAGCAGGCTGCCAAAAACCTGCCTCTCACAGAACACACACCTGGAAACACTGTGCCTCAAGTCAATGGCAGCTTAACATGTCAACTCTCATTGACAGCAGAAGGAGAGCCACTTCTTTTTTTGTTTG